>JAIQCU010000044.1:0-118282 GCA_022114935.1 Leptestheria dahalacensis | reverse complement strand
CCCACCCCCATCCCCCCCGCTCTCCAATCAATATTTCGTTGTAGACGCATTTGGTGTGGCTCGCTGCGTGCTAGTCTCCTTTTAATTCCGGAGAAAATAGAAAGTGAACGACCCAAAGGACACCAAGTTGCAGCAGCGATTGTCGTTTCTGGAGAAAGGTTGGCCGTTTCTCGCCAGCGGGTCTCCGTGTTGTAGTTTCGTCGTCTCTCTTGCACGCTACACAGGGAAAGAGAGAGAGAGAAGGAGAAGGGACTATTTTTTGCCTTTCTTTCTTGAAACAGATGATGGATCTGCGCCAGCAGCATAACAAGGCAAATAGGCCACCGCGGGAGAAAGGTCTCCACAGCGCCAAATCTCAACCTGTTCCCTGTGTTGCCTGCGTGAAACAGTACTTCCAGTTCGCAGTGACCCCTACACCTTTTCCCTTCGTTTGACTTCCCACTTCTTTCACCTTTGTAAAAGCACGTTCCCTCAAAAAGAAACCCCTAATCATATTATTACCGAATCTCTGTCTAGAAAATGCTCTTCTTATTTGACTGAATGGTTAAGAATATGAAGAAATGAACCGGATGAAAGAACTCAGAGAGTGTATCAATGTACCGTATACACACATGCAAAGTACCAATAGATACACCACAGTATACTATATACACTACATGCTTGTATCTATAAATACATTCAGTAAAGTATAAAAAGAAGAATAAAAATAGAGGACTAAGGCTCCTGTAACCAGCAGCATAGCCGCTAGGCAAACTACAAGCCAGGATCGGTTATATTCAACAGTTGCAGTACTGTTCACCCCATGTTTCCCGTTGTCCTGTAGTAAGAAGGTTTACGTGCTTCCTCAATGGTAATAGTCATATGCAGCTGTCTTACAATCTTCCAACTTGTATATTCCCCCATGAAAGATGTGTTGAAAGCAAGGTCAGTTCAAGGACAAGCTGGTCTATCACCGAAAACGCTTGTCCTTGTTCTCCACCTGGGAAGTGGAAGAAAGGAATGGATGGTATTGAGGAGAATTATTTGGCCAGCGAGTGAAAGGTGAAGGGGGTCCACTTTTGCTCGCTGGGAATACTAAAACGTTGAGAATATAGACGCCATCTGAGAAATATCGTCATGGCGACAAGAGTGAAAAGGCCGCCTTCAGGTTCGCACAGACTTTCGCTTTCTGGACTACCAACTTGTGTTTGTAACGCGTCATTAACGGCTGAATTAAAAACAGAAACCACCAAGACAGTTTTTACCCTCCCTCGATGATTGCGTGCAATCGGGAAACTTTCACTGCGGTTTTACTTGCCGCTGCAATTGCAGCGGCTGCATCGTTTTATCTTCGAACTAAATAGGTCGCCCTACTGAGATATCAAGAATTGTACAATACATTCCAATATGATGAATACTGGTGTATGATACCATGTATAACTAACTTTTAGTACGATACTTTCAACATCGTCGTGAATTAGTTTGGGCCATAATGGCTTCTTATGATTTCGCGGTTAAGAAATGCAAAGTAAGAATAACCGAGGGAGGAGAATGCAAAGGACAATGAGAATCCCTGTTTACGTGCAAAAGCTCAGTCTTCGGGTTTCAAGAAACTTCCCATTTTCCTGTCTGCAACAAAAGGAGGGGGGGGCAGTCATGAGCAAATGGCGAAATGTCTGAAAATTGACTTTTTGCCAAATGGTGAAAGAGGGCTCTTCTACGGTGGAGAAAGTTGTTGGCTGCTAAAGGGGGGCGGTTTCGCTGTAACTGGAACCGATACGGGGCGCTCTCCACGACATGGTGGAGCAGGGGCAGGGGGGGCGCTTTGGCTGCAAACAAAGAACTGATAACCCAAGTGAAAGCAACAAAAACAGATGGCCAAATTGTCGTTTTAGCCAGAAAACTGTGCAGTTATTTGGACGACCCCCTCCGCCCCCTCGACTTCCTCGATGTTGATCCAGACGCAAAATCCCTTAATGACCCTTTTCTGCGAAAGCTCAATGACCAGGTTGAATGTCATCAAGTTTACTGGAGCGTAGCTTGCCTATCAACAAGTTCAAGGTCCTCTCTTGTAATGACCAATTCCCAGAGCGAACACTTGGAACCTAAAAATGAAGTCGATAGAATTTAACGTCTGGCATACATCTGAGGGGCACCATATAACTGTACTGGGTATTTGTCCAACTTGTGCAAGAAATCATTTTAAGATGCCAATACGAAAGAACTAGTTCACGCGGTTAACGGTCAGCAGAATCACGAAATGCCTTGGACCAAAGGCCTAGTTTTGAGACACTGGCGAGTTTATAATAAGTGACCAAGGGTTCGCTACATGGAATCATGCAGGGATGCAGATCACTGAAGAAGAAAATGAGCCGTTATGGTGGCACATGTGTGCAGGGCAGTGTTGAAATGTAACGGGGCTATTATGTGAAATGGAGAAGGGGGCGAAGCGTTTTGATTTGCGGTGAATGTTTTTATTTTTAAGTGCAGCAGCGAACCCCCCGTTGGTCTGCGAAGCGACAACCTCAGGTTCCTCCCCAAGTGACGACCAGAAAACGGGGACCGCCATAGCCGGGGTATAAAAGGAAAGTGGGAGACTTAGCCTACCTTAGAAGTTAGCTCAGGTAGTAAAGTTTAGTCCACTAGTGCATCGGCTTCAGTTGGCTGCTGTTCTTCACCAAGTGCAGTCGCCTTCCCCTCCGCAACAGTAACCAGCAAAGACTCTTTTCGTCTTTTTGCTCCTCTCTCTATTCCTCTCTGCAACATGAGACCTCACTGGTCCGTTATTTGTACGGCGCTCCTCGCCACTGGTACGTTTCCATTGTTTTAACAACTTTTAAAGTTTTAAGGTTCTCATTGATTTCATTGCATCGTAACAGCTTTCTTGGTGAACGGACAGCGCGATACGTCAAGAAATCAGCCTCAGCGGAGACCTGAAGGTAAATTCTTTTACTTCCTTAATTGACTCGTTCTAATTTTGATCCAGTTATGTCATATCTATATTAAATTTAATTGTAAAAAAATAGGGAACAATCAGAATACACAGGCCGAGGCCCAGGTAGCCGACGACGACAGCTTCGAGAAGGAGCTCTGCAAAGGAAAGGAGGCCGGCGAGTGGTTCAGACTGCAGGCTGGCGATGGTGACAACTGCCGCGACGTCATTCAATGCACATCTTCGGTAAATTGATATTCCGTGCCACTGCTGTAGAGAAAGTTGCACCTTTCCTTTTTGATAACTCGTTGTAACGCCATTTCTGGTTTTTTGCCCGCGCCTTTAGGGTCTTCAAGCCATCCGCTGCCCGGCCGGTTTAGCTTTCGATATCGACAAGCAGACTTGCGACTGGAAAGAACAAGTCAAGAACTGTCTCAAGAAGGAGAAGGAGAAGAAAGTCAAGCCTCTGCTCTTCACTGACGAACCTCTCTGCCAGGTAGTGGATCAATTCTATTACATGAAATGATTACAGTCTCTTAACAAATACCAATTGTTTCAAACAGGATGGCATGTTGGCTTGCCATGACGGTACTTGCATTGAGCGAAGCCTCTTCTGTAACGGCGAGAAGAACTGCGCTGATGGCTCCGATGAAAACTCTTGCGGTAAGTTTTGCCTTTTTTTACTTTAGTTACATTCGACAGAGAAGGAAACATGTTTTGAATATGTCGTTTTATTGTTACAGATGCCAACACTGACCCGAACCGCGCCCCTCCTTGCGACCCCAGCGTCTGCTTGCTCCCCGACTGCTTCTGCTCCGAGGACGGTACCGCTATCCCCGGCAAACTAGACGCCAAGCAAGTTCCTCAGATGGTCATCATCAGCTTCGACGACGCCGTCAACAACAACAACATCGAACTCTACAAGGAGCTCTTCAACGGCGAGCGCAAGAACCCCAACGGCTGTGATATCAAGGGAACTTTCTTCGTGTCGCACAAGTACAGCAACTACTCGGCCGTCCAGGAACTCCACCGCAAGGGTCACGAAATCGCCGCCCACTCTATCACGTAAGAAACATTCCACCGCTTACTGACCAGCTGAAAAAACAGAAATGTAAAACTGTCTTGTATTTCCGCAGTCACAACAATGAAGAAAGCTTCTGGTCCAGCGCTTCCGTTGACGACTGGGCCAAGGAAATGGCTGGTGTCCGTCTCATCATCGACAAGTTCGCCAACATCACCGACAACTCTGTGGTCGGCATGCGTGCTCCCTACCTGCGCGTCGGTGGCAACAACCAGTTCACCATGATGGAGGAGCAGGCCTTCCTTTACGATTCGACCGTGACTGTTCCTCTGCAGAACCCTCCTCTGTGGCCGTACACCCTGTACTTCCGCATGCCGCACGCTTGCCACGGTAACCTGCAGAACTGCCCCACTCGCAGCCACGCCGTTTGGGAGATTGTTATGAACGAGTTGGATCGTCGTGAGGATCCCCAGTTTGACGAGGACCTGCCCGGCTGCGCTATGATTGACTCGTGCTCGAACATCCTGAGCGGAGAGCAGTTCTTCTCCTTCCTCAACCACAACTTCGAGCGCCACTACACGCAGAACCGCGCTCCCCTGGGTCTCTTCTTCCACGCCGCTTGGCTCAAGAACAACCCCGAGTTCATGGACGCTTTCATGTTCTGGATCGACGAGGTCCTGGAGAAGCACCAGGATGTTTACTTCGTCACCATGACTCAGGTGATCCAGTGGATGCAGAACCCCAAGCCCATCTCCGAAGTGAGGAACTTTGACGCCTGGAAGGAGAAGTGCAGCCCGAGCGGTCCTCCTGCCTGCTGGGTTCCCAACTCGTGCGCCCTCACCACCAAGGAGCTGCCGGGTGAAACCCTGAGACTGCAGACTTGCTCCCGCTGCCCGCCTAACTATCCTTGGCTCAACGATCCTTCGGGTGACGGATTCTTCTAAAGCGACTAACATAGAAAGATCTTTGTAGCCCCATTTCCTGTGAAACCGGTTGCTCTCATGGCACACCGGTTCTCTTTCTCTTTCTGCCCTTTGGCAGTGTCGCCATGCTGTTCTCTCGACACTCGCCGCGACCCTTTCTTTTCGACTTTCTTTTCGAGTGGCGCTACAAAAGTATCCCAATCGATATTTTTCTCTCCCTTTTGTTTCTCCAATTTCCCAAGAAGGTTACTGCCCTAGATAACTTTGCATCAATTATTTTGTCGAGAAGCAACAAAATCAGTTAGTTTTGTTTTTTTTAATCTTATATAAAATGGAATTCCTCTGCTCTTTTACTCTTTCTATCTCTCTCTTTTCCAACCTGTGATGCTCGGGGTTTCACCATTTTTGCTCCGGGGTGTCATTGTTGTATTATAATACAGCCATACAAGTTTGTGTGTGTAAAGACTGAAGAAACAAGTAAAAAACAATTATTACATCAACCGAGTATCTTGATTCACTTAAGGGTCAACGTCCAAAACTTTTAGCGTTTTTTAAAGAAGCAGGAATTATCGCGTATCAGCGATTACCTGAGCGATGGCAGCAATCGAAGAAACCTCTTTCACCAATAGTACACAACCTGGTCACGTACTTGATACATTTGAAAATGGGTTTCCGTTACTGTCGATTACATCGGCTTCTTTTATCGGCCAGTAAAAGTAGGAACTGCTCAAGAGCTTTTCTAGGTTTCATTTGTCGCTGTGTAACCGACAAGTTTCTAAGTGAACCAGTTCAATTGCAAACCGCGCCCAAGCACAAATCAAGTCCATTTGGAATACAATCAAGAGAAACATGAGCTGTTGACCAGAAAATAGAACTTTAATGCTCTCGTTCTTTTGGCACTTGAAATGCCTGTACGATACCTTTGCTTGAAGCATAAACAAATGGACTGTACGAGCGAGACAAGGCACGAAAAAGGGAGGAAGTCGACCGATAAACAAGGAAGAATAATAGCGAAAAAAACAACAACCCACCTCTGCCTTAGGCTGTCTACTGGCCTACTTTAAATTATTTTTCAAAAGGTACTTTTTTATTCGAGGAATTGGCAAGAGGTTCTCGTTCGACTGACCGGGATACCTCGTAGGGGTCAAGTCTTACGCAAGCAGTAAGATCTTATCATGAACCTCCCATAAATCGATACCTTAATCTAACCGAGATTTATCAAAATCACACAATTAGGAGACTAAGATACAGTAGTCAATGGGCAACACTTCATAGTATTTCTACCTATCAATAATGATCCAGTAAAACACTTGATGGCATTGCTAGATATTCATAAGAGGTGAGGTTTAAAAGGTAAGAATCCCAGTACTTCGGCTCGCTTACGACAGTGCGGAAGAGAGCTGGATGACGGAAGAGTGGAAACACTGTTTAATGCATATAGATGGTATGCCAGGGCCAGCAAGACGTGTACGTATAGCTTTACCAGCAGGTTCGATACTTTCTCCACACGCCCAGGGAAGGGGCGCCGCTCACCGTCCCAATTGACGAGTTCTCCCTCCTCCCCCTGGTCCGAAGAGCCAGCAACAGGAAAACCTGTCTGCGGATCAACAAGAACACCGGGGGAGGGGGGGAGGAATTTAAAAAATTATGAAATAAAGTAAAAAGTCTAGGCGCCACTCTCCTTTATTCTCTTACGACTGGGCCAATTTCATTCCCATTCACTGAAGCTTCTTTAAGGAAAAGTTCCAGCGCTCCAACTTGCTTTTTTCGGCGCATTATCCCAAAATTGTCGTTTTCCCCCTTTCACTCGGCTACGCGCCGTTGAAAACCAGTCCTTGGCCACTAACGGCTTCAATTGCTTTTCTTTCTTTTCTTCGTTTCTCTTTTGTGTTGCAAACCGTGCGTAAAATAGTTGTCGAAAATTCCTGTTAAACAGCAAGTAGTAAAACATGCAACCATGAAATAACCGACTAATGGTTTCCCCTCGGTGATATTCTTTTTATATCTTCGTCTGAAATCCTACTTTGTTTTCCCTGGAAATGGGTCACTGAAACCCGGACTGGGAGCCACGGGGTCACCAAAGTCCAACTGGGAGTCGGGATAACCAGAGAAAAAAAAACTCTCTCTTTAAAATTGCTCGGTATTAGGCACAGCAATTAAGCATAACATTTCAGTTCGCAGAGAGAACTTCTCGTGATTCACGATTCTCACCTTGGGAACCTCGGGTGACTTTTTTCTTTGGGTTATCAGTGAAATTTTTCTGGGAAAGTAGGTAAATCAAATTATCTGCTCAATACGGAAAGTTGAGGTATTTTATTCATTTCCCCAACCGAGAATCAACGTTCTCAGATCCGTAAAAAGAAAGCTGGATTAGTTAGAATTCACCAGAAAAGAAAGACCCTCCAGAGAATTGAACCTTTCCTGAGCAGAAAAGTACCCGTAATTGTCCTTCTATGAATCACTAATTACGGGCTCGATGATCGGCCTTGAATATCTGTATAGCCATTAACTTGGCCACGTGTTGCAAATGGAAAAAGCAAACATTATCCGATATTTCTAAACAGAATCTCAGTATCCTCCCCCTTTTTCCCATGGTTAAAAACCTGGTATGTTTGAGTAAAGGTCGAAAATACAGTTATGTATAGCGGATAAACAAGCGAAATGTAGAATTTTTAGCGGTTTGTCTTTGGGGGGGGGCGGATGGAAAACTTGCCGTTGTCTCTTGAAACGGGCAGCGGATTTCTCTTGCGGGCGCACGTCTCTCTGGTGAAAGTGCTGCGATAGATGGGCTTCCAGTCGTCTACTCTACACCGAGTTAACTCCGAGTGGTTCATTGGTGGGAGACAAGGCAGGTGGGCGTGGCTAGTCGTCATCTTTCCCAAGACAGGTCAGCGGAGGTATAAAATGCAAAGGGAGGGATCTGGGGCGGCAGTTGGTGCTCAGAATCGATGCACTACATTCCATTTTAGAAGTACTTAGCCCCCTACTCTTTTCTGTTCTACAGTCTTTCTTTTCTATTGAGTTTAACTTTCAGTCATAGTTAACAGAAAGACGGGACCATGCATTGGTCTATGCTTGTAGTGCTGCTGTGCGTTAGCGCAGGTAATTCATTCATTCTTTCCCTTTATTCATTCATTCGTATGGTGATGTTAGAGTGACGAACATTTTGTTACGATAGGTTTAAGTCAGGATCAGTTGCCACAAACTCCGGAACAGCTGTGTGAAGGTCGGCCAGCCGACGAGTACTTCCGCTTGACCACCGACGGAGACTGTCGCGACGTGGTGCGCTGCGACCGCGCCGGTATCGCCGGAGCCATCCGCTTGGCTGCCGTCCGCTGTCCCGCAGGTCTGGCCTTCGATATTGACCGTCAGACGTGCGACTGGAAAGCCAAGGTTCCCAACTGCGACAAGCTCGACAGTAAGAAAAGCTTTTCATTTTGATCCAAATAATCCTAAGAATACTAAATTAACCTATCTACTTAAAAAAGGGCCACGCAAAGCTCTGCCTAAGCTAAATACTGACGAACCTATCTGCCCTGGGGGTAAACTGGCCTGCGGTAATGGCGAATGTATCGATAAGGCTCTTTTCTGCGACGAGAAGCCCGACTGCAAGGATGGATCTGATGAAAACGCTTGCTGTAAGTTATTTTCAAATTTATCACTTGGACAAGAATCAAAAGTTGATGGTTGTTTTGCTATTGGCAGCCGTCGAAAGCGACCCGAACCGCGCTCCCGAATGCGATCCTTCCCAGTGCTCCCTTCCGGATTGCTTCTGCTCTTCGGACGGCACCAGGATCCCCGGCGAACTGGAGGCTACTCAGATCCCGCAGATGATTACCTTGACCTTCAGCGGAGCCATGAACGTTGACAACATTGACCTGTACGAGGAGATCTTCAGCGGTAGTCGGCAAAACCCCAATGGATGTCAAATCAAGGGTAAAGCTCGACGTGCTTGTTAGGAGATTCATTTATAAATTACTAACGGTTCTTGTCTTGTAGGTACATTCTTCGTCTCGCACAAGTACACCAACTACTCGGCTGTGCAGGACTTCCACCGCCGGGGTCACGAGATCTCTGCTTTCTCCATCACCAGCAAGGACAGCGCCAAGTACTGGACCGACGGCAGCTACGACGACTGGCTGGCCGAGATGGCTGGAGAGCGTTTGATCATCGAGCGTTTCGCCAACATCAGCGATGGTTCCATCATCGGTATGCGCGCCCCTTACCTGCGCGTCGGAGGAAACAAGCAGTTTGAAATGATGGCCGACCAGTTCTTCGTCTACGATGCCTCCATCACCGCACCGCTGGGTCGCGTACCCATCTGGCCGTACACCATGTACTTCCGCATGCCGCACAAGTGCCACGGTAACGCTCAGAACTGCCCCAGCCGCAGCCACCCCATCTGGGAAATGGTTATGAACGAGTTGGATCGCCGTGACGACCCGTCTTTCGATGAATCCCTGCCCGGTTGTCACATGGTCGACACGTGTACCAACATCCAGTCCGGCGAGCAGTTCGGTCGCCTCCTGCGTCACAACTTCAACCGTCACTTCAGTACCAACCGCGCTCCCCTGGGTCTTCACTTCCAAGCTTCCTGGTTGAAGAGCAAGAAGGAATTCAAGAACGAACTCATCAAGTTCATCAACGAGATGATTGAACGCAACGATGTCTACTTTGTTACCATGCTTCAGGTTGGATCCAACTGACCCTAGAAACTAGTATATTGTTGGCTAACTGGGAATCTTGTGTCTATTTTAGGTCATCCAATGGATGCAGAACCCCACCGAGCTGACGGCTCTGCGTGACTTCCAGGAGTGGAAGGAGAAGTGCGACGTTAAGGGACAGCCATTCTGTTCCCTTCCTAACGCTTGCCCGCTGACCACTAGGTAAATTCACCTTCCGATTTCTCATATTTTCAACTGGTAACCTAATTATGCTTATTTTTATTTTAAACAGAGAATTGCCCGGAGAGACTCTTCGCCTTCACACGTGTATGGAGTGCCCGCACAACTATCCCTGGATCCTCGATCCCACTGGCGACGGCTTCTCCTCGAGCAAGTAAACGGGGAGTTGTTAATTTCAGTCCGGATTCTACTTGGACGGCCATAGCGAATATGGAATTTTCATCACTATTGTCACAGTTCTCAGACAGACTTCTCTTTGCCCCTGTTTTATTTCTGTACCCTGTCCACGTCTATCCCGTTTTTCTTTTCATGTTGCGATGTGATATAACTTTGCTGCCTGCTGCAAGAGAGACGTGTTCGAAAGCCTACGTTGCTCAACAGTCGAGAACACCAACACACAAAATTTACAACTACAAACTAATACTTCAAGGCACAAACGGGTCGCCATCGTCATATCAGTGATGACTGGTCCGAGTGTGGCGTGTAAGACGACGTGTTTTACCTGTATAATAAAAGATGTTGTAGGAAGAATACAATGACTTATGTAAAGTACAATTCCCGAATTATTTATTTTCATTCTTCATTATCACGCACAGTAAAATTTAGCCGTCTAAAAAAAATTATTCAAAAATTGCATCAACACCGAAGATAAAGATGACAAATTAACAGAAGCAGTAGTTTCGTTTTCTTCTGAAGTGCTTACGTTCAAATTCAAGCACGAATCAACACTATATCAGACTATATTAAAAAACCAATTCTGAGGCTGACAGTTGGTACTGATTACTAAAGAACATAACGGTTACTAATGAGTTGATTAGATTACTTTTGACATTTGTTCCTTCCTTAAGTATTAAACTCTTAATGTACAATACGAGTTCAATTCAAGGAAAACCAGAAATTATTTCCTTCAAAATTTAAAAGTTCAAAACAGGATGATTACTGATTACTTAGAAGAGGAATAACGGTTCTTGAACCTTGGTTCGGATACCCGTGACGTTTAACTGTCATTAGCCTCCCGATACTTGTTGTTTACGGTCATACGCGTTTGAAACACAGGATGACTAACTACACTGCTAATCTAAACACCGTAGGTCAACTGCAGAATGCTTTGAAAACCTTAGAGGATCGATGCCAGAAGCTGCAGCGTCGCACCGACACACTGCAGGCCGAAAACGAGCGTCTTCTGGCCGGGAGAGCAGAGCTTCTCGCTGAAGTCGAAAGACTACAGGAACAGCAGATTCGCTTACGAGAGAGGAATCTCCGCTTAACTCAGGAATTTCACGCCAAACAGCAGGAATGTTCCCTTCTAGCAGAAAAACTAACGATGTTTGCCAGAGGAAGAGTGCAAATGGGTCTCAGGAGAACGCTGACAGAACTGGCGGAAGATGCAGAAGGTTCTGTTGACAGTCTTGATAACGTGCAGGATGAGTTATCAACCCATAGAGGAAGGGAGGTGGTCATTTTAACAAAGAGCAAGCGAACACTGTCAGAACCCAATCTATCGGTCATTCAACGAGAACTCGATCAGGTGAGAAAGGGTCTCTGGACGCGGGGCGAGCTGCAGGAAGACAGCGTGGACAAGATCTCGTCAGATCTGTTGTCCAGTCTTAAGAAAGAGAGGAACGAACTCGAGGAGCAGTTTACACGAGTACGATGTCGACTTAACATAATTATGAGAAAAACTAATTACCGTTTTAATAATATCTCTATAGATTGTGGCTGTTCAGAGATCCTCATTAGAAGTCGTTCAGGAACTTAACAGCAATTCGGTCCATGGCGAAACACCCGCCGGTGACGAAACAGACGCGCAGTTGACGGAACTCTCGCGATCAACACGAGCTGCAGTTCAAAAGCTTCAGGCTCAGCAGCTGGTCCTCAAGAGACTACACGACATATGGAGTAAGCTATCCCGCACTTAACGTAACGTGAGAAACTGTCACGAGACTTCATTTCTACGTAGGTAAGAAGCAAAAATTGGCAGACGCGGGGACCAGCGTTGTGACTCAAACCAGCCTAGATCATCCCGACCCACAGAGGATTTGCCCCCTGTGCGAGCTCGACTTCCCGTCGACCATGTCTCAGGAGAGCTTCGAGGATCACGTCATGGAGCACTTCAGCGACCAAGACTGCATACTCCCGGACTTTGAAATAATTTCATAGTCCAACTGTTATTATGCACGATATTTCTGTGATATAAAGCCTTTGTTCTCATTTCTCCTTTGGTTAAATACTGCTGGTGTCTTGTTAATTCCACCCATTTGTCAATAAATACAAGCGTCACGGGAAGAAAGAGGTTAAGAAAGAATATATTTCCGAACAAAAGTAAAAATTATAACAAGGTGAGCGACACACAGAATTTCTCGTCTCTCGCATTTGTCCAAAAGAGATTAAACCGAAGACAGCTATAAAGCATACAGGAGCTTCAATTCATGAAGATTTGGATTTGGAAAAAGGGACTTTTCGAAAAAAATAATAACTGTAACTCAGTACAACAATAATTTCCTTTTTAAAAAGCCACTTTTTTGAAAAATTCCTATACATCACATTGGGTCAACAATTTCCCCTTTTCATTTTTTAAAGTTAGCCGGTAAATATGCTGTTGAATTTTTTCTCCAATAGTTTAGCCGGAATTGGTTGTGTGTGTTGCGTGAAAGAATATCAACAAAATGACAAAAAGGACAGAGGGAGATTTTGCAAAGGATTCTCAACAAGCTGAAATTTTTGTAATAAAAAAAGGTCTGTAATATGTGTTTCCCCCGGGTTAGATTGGATTTTGGTTGCCGTCAGCTGACTGACAAGTTGCATTGCGACTGCCACTCAGAGAATCACAGCCATGGGTCTCCTTCCAGCTACCGCGTCGCTTAACCAATGGCGAGTAGCCGGCCGAAAGCCCCGCCTCCTGCTTGGCCACGCCCACTACCACCTCTAGGTTGCACTTGCCCCTGTCCGTAGCCACGTTGGTCAAACAGCCGTTCTCGGTCCAACGAACCTCGGCCACCTTGGGCGTCTCGTTATTCGACTTGACTACGATGACGCTGGGGACGCTGGCCTCGGAAGGTGACGACAGGGCCGGGCAGAGACTCTGCTTCTCCTCCCAGTGAGCGTCCTGCTGATCCTTGCGCTGTCGCTTCCGCCTGAGGAACCCGCTGAAGATAGACGTGATCCCTCCAGCTTCCCTGGCTAAGTTGTCTTTGGATTCCGGCGGTCCAATGTCGTGTACCGCATTCTGAAGGTAAGGAATCGGGTTGACGGCGCGCGGGAACGGCGTGAAACTCGTCGTCGAACTCGAGGAGCGTCCTTCCGTTGCCGGCGCGACTCCTCCTCCTCCTCCACCGTTTTCCTGTGGGAAAGGACGGCTGTGCTTAGAGGATCGATCCACCAGGGTGGTACCGCTCGACGATTGCTCTTCCGATGCCGTGGACATGGTATTCCGTTCTAGGCAGGGATTTCTTCCCTGGTGAGGCTGCAGCAGGCGCGGGGAAGGTGGCCAGACCCCCATGTAGCTAGAATTGGCATTCTTCAGGTGCGCAGGATCGATTTCCTGATGAACAGCGCTGATGGTGTGGACCCCGCCGGTGACATTTTTATTCTTGGCGCGCTCCCACAGGATGGGGAGCTCGGCCCAGCGCTCCTCGACGCAGAGCGCCGTCAATCGAGCTTCGGCGTCCTGATCCCAGGCGTCTTCCAGGGTGGATTTGATTTGCCGGATCGCCGGGTTGGTATCGCGCCACGTTTCCGGAAAGAGAGGGCGGGCTTTGTGGCGACACACTAAGGTTTTCATCTGCTCTATGCTCGGGTGAACTCCTGTTAATTTTATATAAAAACAAATTAATTATCACGTTCAAATTTTAATGTGAATTAAGCATCAGCTGTGCAATAAAAACGTGATGAAGGTATATACCAGATACAACTTTAACATGTTAAATATCAATAGATATAAACAACTAGGTGTACGAAATTATACAATAAATTATTTAAAATAATTAGTACAGTATAGACACGAGTAAAAATATATAACATCTGATATATGGAAATCATAACATGTACAGAAAATATAACATTAAACGCGAATTAAGTATAAATAACAAAATAATAATAAAAATAATTATTATATTTAATAGAAAATCAGTAAAAGAATAAAACACAACAAACATAGAACGCATAACACAGGATATAACACGAAATATAATTAGAATGTCAAATAACAAATATACAACAAATAGTTTAATTTGTATCAGGTTATAGTAATGTCAACAATCACTCGAGCCCAAGTCGAGTCAAGTCAATTCGGGCGACTCGAGTCGATGAATCGAGTCAAATCTCAAGTCGATTTAGTCAACTTGCAAAGTCACGATTCGAATTGACTCAAAAGTCGACTTCCAAGTCGAGTCACTTGACGTCCCTAGTTATGGTTTTAACAAAACTGGTAGTTGAACTGGAGAATTACCAATTTCGGCTTCGAAAGGCAGCTGATAGTGAGGCGCTTCTTTGGAGGGATAAAGATCGGCACAGCGCAAGGCAATTTCCCACAAAACCAGTCCTAAGGCGTACACGTCGATCTGCTTCAGCGACGACTCGCACTCGCGCAGGTTCACCGCACCTTCCAGCACTTCCGGCGCCATGTAACGCAACGTACCCACCTGCAATTGTCAACCGCAAAACAAAAATATATTACTTTATTCTCTTCATTAATCATGACTTAATCACAATTAACTTGAAGTACGTAACTTTCAATACTACGTGATTATTATACCATTGTTACGATTATTACATTAGTGAACCTTGAATCAAGTGTTATTATAAATTAATAATTAGCACTAAGAATATTTCTGTCATTTGTTATTTATTATTATAATCTTAGTTATACGTTTTATCTTTAATTAACAAAATAAAATCATATAATATAATTGTAATATATTGATATAAAATGATCATGTAAAAAACAACTTTATTATTATTAATTACTTAATATTTAATAGTTATTTCATTATATTATTATTTATTATACTTTTCAAATTAAATTATTTATTAATTAATTAATGATAATAATAGTAATATATTGATGTGGATATTAAAATTACGTCGGTCAGAGATGTGGTCTCGGCGTGTTGTTCCTCTCCGTTGTGGAAATAGTGGGCGCCGGCAATCTGCATGGCGAAACCCATGTCGCACAGACTGAGACTCAGGTCGGCCTTCACCAAGATGTTGCGACTGTTGAAGTCGCGGTGGGCAACGCACGGTTTCTTTTGATCTGCAAAAAACAAACAAACAATTCAACACACATTAACACCGATGCCATCACTTTTAAATTTATTTAATAGCCAGTGCAATTTAGTCTTTTGATTTGAGTAAACCAATTTTAATATCGGTTTCCTAAGGAAGGATTTAACCTGAATTCAAGTAAAGTATAACACATTTCAGTGTATTATGATTTTACTTATACGTAGAATTTATATAATCCTCCAAACAGACGAATGATATTTACATTTAATTTTAACTTAATAAATTCAACTTTAATAAATACATCAATAAACCTTCAATGGGTCAAACTAAATCAGACATTATGTCAATTATGTTATTATTATATTTATTATTCACATAATTTGTAATTGGCTTTTTTAAAAGTTAATCGATTCTTTGCAAATTTACCGCCTCTGGTCAAATCGGTATGCAAATGGGCCAAACCGCCGGCCACCGACTTGCCCATCTTGCAAAGGGTAGGCCAGTCGAGGCTGTTGTGGCGCAGATACTCCTGGAGACAACCAAAGGGCGCGTGTTCCAGGACCAGGCGCAATTCCGGATAACCCTCGGCGGAGACGGATTCTTGGGATGCGAAGTAGTTGACCACGTTGGGATGGTCCATTAGCGGCAGTGTGTAGATGTAGCGCTCGTTGTGGAAGTAGCAGCGCCACTGGGCGGGGAACACTTTGACGGCCACCGTCTTGTCGTTGAGCGACGCTTTCCAAACGGTTCCATAGCGTCCGTGACCTGCAATTTCAGATAAAGACATCAAATTTGATTGTAGTTAGATTTAATTGTACCCAAGAAAACGGTAATGTCGATGTATTTGTTTATAATTAACTCTTATTGTAACTTTGGTTAACTGTAAAATCTGCAAATATTGTAATCATATATTAACTTTAATTATCAAACTTACCGATAATGTCGATCAGTTTCAGGTTGTCCAGGTTGACAGACGACTGGGGAACTAGGCGAGCATTGTCCGGCGAGTTCTTGCCGTGCGCTCCGGCACTTTTCGACGACCGACTCTTCCACGACTGCAAACCCCAGACGGCGGCAACGGCCACGACGATGATTAGAGCGGCAGCTAAAAATCCCACCGTGACGAGGCCTCCGGTGGACATGGCGGAAGACTGGGCGAAACTTGGATCTGCACAGTTCGAATTGACAATTTCTATTTCCGATAACGACTTAATCTATTTAAAAGACTTATAACTAAATGAATGTAATAAATTAATGTAAAATAATGTAAATGTATTAAATTTCATGAATGGCATCTCAATAACGCTATCTGCACAGCCCAATTCCTTATTTTTGATTTCATATATTAAATGGTACAATCAACGGTTTATATAATCAATTAACCAATTAAGATTAAATTTACGTTAAATTTTAATGGAACAGGCAATTCTGTAGTTAAATATAACCACAAGAACGGGATTAACTTTAATTGCAAAACAGACTTGGACCGCGATATTTTCATACAACTGCCAACAACTAGTTAAAAATCTATTCTTAAAAAATACCAATAACATTTCATGTTTTGTTATAAAGGTAGAATACTATTGATAATTTAAATTATTCAATGATTAATTATTAAAATAACCTGTTAGTTATTTCAAATTAACAAAAAAAACACAGAATTAACTAAACAAACAGCTTTCATTTCTTTCAATTATTCAATTTATTTGCTGGTTATAAATTAACAGTTTAACTTTTTTATTCCTTTAGTTAATATCTTCTTTAAATTTTATATTCTTATATTTTTTGATTTAAAATAGTTGAAATGACATGCTAATAATATATAATATTATTTAATTTAATTCTTAATAATTATCATTCATATTAATTTAATACTTTATTCCACCGAGTGCTAAAATAAAAGAATATAAAATTCAAAATGATTACAGGAGGCTAGAAGATCATCTGTGGTGTCGGAGGCGACGTCGTCGACGGAGACATTGAGGTTGCAGTAGCTCCCCGAGCAGCAGCAGAAGCGGGACTGCGTCTGGTCCTGCGCCTTCCACGGTTTCTTCGAGGCCAGGCACGCGTTCTGCCGGCAGTCGTCCTGACCCGAACTCTCCCAACATCCTAAATTAATTGCACCATTAATATTTATACAACGACATCACTAAGAATCAAGTAACAACTACGGAATTTAAAAATTAAATGAATGAATTAATTAATTTACGTTTCAAAGATAAGATACTTAAAAGTTAAATCTTATTATTTCACCATTACTGAAGTTATTATACATTAATTATCAACCAATAAATTACCAATCATAAAATTAACGAGTTAAAATATCAGCATAGAGATGACGGAAAAGAATTAAACTTAAGTTAATTAACAAAATTAACGAAAAAAATTAACTTAATTTCACCTTGAGAGACGATCAACGGCACAGTTTCGTTGTTCTCCGACTGAACCTCCCGCCAGAATGCGTAGCAGAAATTGGACGACCTCTTGCATTGGGTTACGTTGACCTGCTGGCCTCGTTGATCCTACAGAGTAAAGCCATTTTTAACACTTCGTGTAAAGTATCATGTTAAGCAAGTTAACTAAATTAAAGATAATTTAATTAAACGGGGAATTGTTGAAGTTTCACGCAAAATAAGTCGCTAATTGGTCGATGCTTACGGTGAGTGTAGAGAGATGGGCGGAAGGTTCCTGGTCAGCCAACGACATGGAGAGTCTGGCCGGGTTGCCCTGGTGATAGACGCAGGCGGGTGGCCCTCCTCCTGCCGACGAGTCCTCGCTGCCAACAGCGCCGCCCACTGACAACAAAAACAAATTCAAAACAGGCGCCACTGATGTATTGCCACATTCCTTCCGTCTTACATACTCTCCTTTAATTCAACACCATTAATACCGTCTCAACATATAGAGATCAGACAGTTAAAATTCTAACTTAAATTACGATTTGAACTGAAACAAGTTAATTAAAATTACAATAGCAAACAAATACAAGTGAAATAAAAGCCAATTGATGAACTAAATGCATTTGGATTTGGTCGTCCTCTAGGGTCCAGTTAATTAGATTTACAACATTTAAAATCAGTGAATTATTGGGTAGGTGGGAGGGTGATCGAAACAGAAGTTGGGTTTTCAAGAAGGGGACGAGTGAAAAGAGTACGAAATCCAATCCGCCTTGTGCACACGGTTCTCACTCCCCATCGACCCATGTCCCTCTCTCTCAAAGACGTTCCGAGGCAAACATTTAAAAAAGGCAACAACAAAAAATAGTCGAAACCTTCAAGTGTTTGATTACAAGCCCCAAATTAATAGGCTACGTCTTGAATTACACATTACCAAAATGACAAGATGTTGGAGAGCCCTTTGATCTTGTCCCTTTTTTTTTTCCTAATCGATTTCTTTGGAAAAAGAATTCAAGAAAAAAACAAGAAAAAGAGAGAACAGGAATTGCCATGCGCTGTATTGATTTCACGTTGCGCCCCATTCACCACCGCCAGACGGCGAATTTTTTTCCCTCCCTCCGCCGTCGATGTCTGCGTCATAAAAATGTCTCCGCCTCCTCGTGCGCTCAACCAAGTTGTCGCCATTCTTAAAATAACATGTCCGACTTGGTAGAAAAATTCAACAAATTATTATCTTTTTAATTTTCCCTTTCCCCCCCCCTTCTTCCTGGCTGGCCCTTTTGAAAAGGGGAAGACAAATGACATTAGCATGGTTTTCCAACATGCCAACAGATGTTCAACCAGAAGTGCCAGACACCTGACCTTTGACCTCCTCGGCCGGATTCCCACAAGTACTCTGGAAATATCACAGCATTTCACAATATCAACTCAAAACCTCGTGAGGTTCGTTGACGGGTTTTCTGACAAGGACAATATGACTCAACGGCGACGTTGGTCACCGACTTACCGCAACAGACTGCGACCAGCAAACCGAAGGAAACGAAACGCATTCTGACCGCGACGACGGGCGGGTAGTTCACTGGGCGGCTGACTGGCGGGCGGGCTTCTCGGGCGAGACTCGGCAGGGTCCGTGCGACATGAGACTGGAACAGAATTAATCAGAAATTCAATACAGAACTAATTTGTACACCAACTAACCCTAACGGATTCGTAATCGACGAGAAAAACGGTCTACAAACCGACGATTAAGAACCTTCTGATATCAAAATGTCAAATAACTGAGCAGACTATATCACAGGCTCAGCTGCACTATAAACCAGACATAGTCGGCGAGACGCTCAACCCATTACACGAGCTCCCCATTGTTTTTAACTACCAGACCCCAGACTGAATACAAAGAAAGAGGGAAAAAAAATTCAAACGACACTCGTTTAGATTATTCCGAAATGGAGTTACATCGAATTTACCTGACTGAACTATAACTGGATAGGCTATGGTGACAGTGTGCTGTCTTGCTTGAAATCCGGATGAGGAATATGTGAACTGCGCGAGGGTAAACTTAAGGACGGGAGTCGACCGTCTCCGCCATGTCCAACACGGAATCGCATAAAAGAGCCAGAGGCAGAGTCTGCGCCAATCAGTACTTCCACTCACAACTCTTTCTTGTTTCCTTTTCAAATAACCCAACCCGAAAACTAATTTTTTTACATTTAAATTCATAAATCGGTTTAAGTTATAAAATATTTATATCTAATAATAATCGAATACACTTAATTTGCTTCATTCTACAAAAAGAATTACTAAAATGGATTTACGAATCAAGTATATGGCCATCTAGCGGGAAAAAGTCGAACTACATTGCAGAAGTAGTGTACATATTTAATAATTCAGATAATTAGTATAGATTAAATAAAATAATAGTAATATAATAATATATTAAATAGAAACTTACAGGTAGAATAAATTTATAAATAATATAACGTGCATCTGTATAAAAATATTTACCTATAAATACAATTCGTGGGTGGAAATTAAAATAGGAAAATTAGACATGGAAAAAAAACTGTATTCTTTCTGGTTTAGAAATGATTTTTCATCTTTCACAGCGTTATTAAGTGTTGACTGTAATCTTCCGTTCCGAATTGCGTCACACCATGCATGCTTTGAAATGATACTCTTGGAGGTCTCTTTCTCTTATGTCTCATCTTTTTAATTCAAAAAGAAATGTAAACCTTAAAGATGTTACACACGAAGCCTGACTAGCGATGATGTCACACTGAAATCTCGGTCCATTTTTCAAGCCGAAAAATCAAAGAAAAAGAAGGGGACATGAATCGAGGCCCACACTCGAGGAAAGAGATGCAAAAGTCAAGCTAGGGAGATAATTCACGGCTCAAGGGGAGAAAGCTGTTTTGCAAAAAAGAAGGACGGTTTTCCTGAAAGGATCGGAAGGATTCTAGCAATCATTAATGATCGGGCAAAGAGAAATAAATAAAGAGAACAATAACCGCCAATACTTGACCTTCTATCTACGCTCGTCCATTCAAATATTATAAACTTAAATAGCAAATCAATAAGTTAAGAGGAGGAAAAAAAACAATTTCTATCAAGTGACTCGTTTAACATAACCGATTAGTTTGATGAAAGCAACCGATGCAACTAAGGTTTCCTCTTCTTGTTTTTTGTGTCTTTGTTTCCAGTCTGTTGAAATAAGAGTCCTTTTAGTTTTCTCGCCATTCAATATATCGACTAGCACTTTGCAAATTCAACTCGAACTACGCTGCTGCACCGGCGAGGACGAAGACGAACTTCCGCTGGATGTCACAGGGAGAGTAACGTTGTTGCTTCTATTGAGATGCGAATGGCCGTTCCGTCTGATGGGTGGACGCGATGCTGAAACCTGCTGGTGGTGGTGCTGCTGCTGCTGCTGTTGCTGCTGCTGCTGGGACCAAGCTGCTGCATTATTACTGACGCTAAACTGGTGGGTGAGGCGCGGTCTGACGGTGAAGGGACTGTGTGCCGAGAGTGGGTAGGTCCGGTGCAGGAGAGCGGCTGATTGACGTAACTGTCGAGCGTCACCTTTAAAATGTTTATTTTGTTACCATTTCATTCATTGTTTATATTTTATGATTATTTTCTTAATAAAGTTAACAGTATATTTTATAAATTTACTGTAAGTTTAAATTAATTTGTATATTCATATTTATTGAATTTATAACTATAGTTTATTTGCATTTAATAGTTTGTACTTGTCATAACAGATATTTGTTACACTATATAATATAACTAAATTATAGCCTTAATATTAAATTCAGTTTAAATTAAATACGCAATTTTTTAAAAATCTGTTAACATTATCTATATTGTGTCATTTATATAATAGTAGGTTGAGATATTGAAAATCACCGGCGAGCACCGGAGTGGCCAGAGGAGATCCGTAAATAAGAGGGAAACGATTGTGCTGCATGCCGACGTGCAGTGGTCTCGTTGCAACGCTCGAGTCGCCCAGTGATTCTCGATCGGGAGTCCTACCGCGGCTCGGCGCTGGAGATCTTAGCAGCGTGGCACCCGCTGGTAAATACTGTGTAGTCAGTCAAATTTATTGAAAAGAAAAGTTAATTTCAGTTGAAATGTTGCAACACCAATTTCACACTGAATCCATTCAAACTAAATCCAAAAACTCAACTCGGCAATTTTAAGATCAATTTAATTTTAATTTCAAGTCAGAAGGCGAATAAATTCAATTAAAAAATAATTCTGCGATCGAAATACTGACAATCGGACTACATACACTGAATATTTATGAAATTATAAAAAATACACAGGAAATTAGAAGTTAGTCAAGTGATGGGATTTAGGATAGTAAATGAATAACCTGAGGACTGTTATGATGTTGCGCGACACCGGTAGCAAAAGGAATATGTCCATTGGGGTTCCCCGCCAGTGGAGAAGTGGCGACAGCCGCAGCGGCCGCGGCGGCAGCAGCGGCATTAGCAGCCGTAGCAGACTGCTGTCCGGAGTAGACGTACGGGTACTGCGGGCTGCTCACCGAACACTGATACGGCGGATAGCTCATCTGATTGACTAGTCCGCAGCTCATCTTTACAAGGAAGACATAATATTAATTAGGTTATTTAATAAAACGTATGATGCAACGTAATAATGTACTGCAAGTTATATAATACAATATAATATTTTTTGATAGATTATACCATAATATCAAACAGCGTAATACAATATATCATACTGTAATATAATCTGGTATACCATAACAATAACGTAATACTAAAAATGAAAGATAAATAAATTAGGTTATGTGAATCACATTAACGTTACTGACAGATAAGTTGGGATGCGGTGGAGTAGCCGAAGTCATTGCTGAATATCCGGGAGCAGCCGTCATCTGGGGCCGATAGGGAGCTGCTGCTGCTGCTGCAAACTGAGGCGATGATGGCACAACCTTGATGGCGCCGCCAGCGGTCCGCGGATGAAAGGCATAGAAGGGATTAGGGACAAGCTCAGCTTGTCCGACACTCATATCGGGTTGCATCACGGTTGCCGAAGGGTAGCCGGCCATGTTGACTACCGGACGGAGGCATACATTTTTCATCAGGGGATTCAGCTCCACCTCGGGGTTAACTGGTACGGTCTACGACAAGAAAAACAGGCTTCTGAATGACGGGAAAACATTGTACATTTTTGCCAAATTTAACGATTTTATTTGGGCAAAACTAACCAACCTATTTCAACGAAGCTTAGAGAGTGTATCTTACACCATCAACTCTACATTCGACATTTTTTGGGTTGCTATAACTTTGAAAAGACAGGAGTAATAAGTAAACAACTTTGCCCAGCAAAAACCCCCGTTTTTTTGCTCTCTACACCACATATTAAAAAGGTTCACAACGCCAAGCCGCTGCAAACTTTGACATGGAATCAGCAAACCTAGTCGTTCAGAAAATTTGCCATTAGGTTTAATACACAAGGTGGTCTTTGGAGCAAATTTTCGTTGTTATACGAATTTAAGTTCAAAAGATACAAGCAAAAAACCTTCAAGTCCTTATCTTGTGCGGTTCCCTTTTTTATCTGGTTAGAATGTACAGTCTACAGCAAAGGTAAAACAATGAAAACAGAGGGTTTATAATATCGACTATTCACGAAACAGCAAGTTCGAGTGTACCGATACCTCACAGGAAGGATCCAGCGCTGGCGGCGCCAGATGGTACAGCACGTAACCCTGACCATAGGCTACGGGGAGAGCTACAGCCCTGACGGGCTGCGGACTGGCTTGGACCTCGACACCTTCGACCGGCGGTTGCGGAAACACGTAGCAGCATCCATAGTCAGAGTAGTAAGGCTGACCCGCTGGTCCTCCGTAAGGCGTTGGCGTGGGCACGGGAGTAGGTGTGGTACCGCTCTCATAGCCTGCGTAACTGGGCCACGGTGGACAGGCTCCCGCTAGGGTTCCAGCATCGCATCCATAGTCACCCATTTTGGGTTCCTCGGGGTCGCCAATGTAACCCTGCTGCAGCTCTACCTCTCGCTCGGTTGCGACAGAAGAGCCTCCAGGAAACGGAAGCGGTTGACTTGGGTCATAGCGGTAGACGGAGCCATCCGCATTGTTGAATGGCTGACCGGTCTGCGGATTGATCAAAATACTACCTGGAGGCACCGATTCCAGGTTGGTGACAACCCACATGCAGGAATTGTGCGAGGGACTGATTTCATCAGTGGTGTTCTCTGCCGGTTTGGATGTCCATTCCGCTGGCTGAGCGACAGACTGGACGTCAACAACACTGCTCTGGGTGGAGCTAGCCTGCCGAGTGCGGTTCCCAGGGTTGACTGGAGTCGGAGAAGTGGCCGCAGAGACGGACTGCGAATGCTGCGACTTGTACCCGGAGCTAGTGGGACTCAAGCGGGACATGCTGACGCTACTCGAGCCAGAATCCTGTTTGGCCAGCGCCCTGGTTCCGCCGTGTTTCACGCTGAGAGAATGATTGTCGGACCTGGGTACTGCCTCGGCGCCCGCCGGCGGCGCTGTGTACCCACCAAAGCTGTAACTCTTGGCCACGGTGGGGCGAAGTACGTTTCCGTAACCGCTGATAAGTTCGCGACCGTCAAACGACTCGACTTTAGGCACCCGGCCCGAGCGCAAGAGGCCCTGGTTGTACCGCCTGGTGGGCCCGGTCCAGCCCAGTTCTTCCTGGCTGCTGCGGTGGGAGCCACTGGCGTAGGCAGACTCGGAGGCTGTCCCTTCCTGCGACGAGTTCCATGACATCTGCGGTTGAAAGACACGATGGCGGGTCCTGACGTAGTCGTCCTCGCGCTCCTCGAAGCTCTTGCTGCGTCGTTCCGGCGACCGATAGCGCCGACTGCCCGCAAAATCATCCAGGGAGAGAGCGTCCCGTTTTAGGATCGATTTGCGGATCGGTTCTTCGGGTAGGACGAGATCCTCGCGAACGTATTCAACGAAGCGCCGCTCGGGTAGCCGGGTGTGCAGCGATTTGCTGACCACGACCGAGGTTCCCGTCTGGTCGACGTTGTGCTCCATGCCGAAGAACGCGGCGACTCGGTGTACCAGCATCCTCTGGTAGGACGACATGGAGGGAAACTTGTGGAAAGATCGCTGAGGATCTCTCACCAAGTCGACCATATCCTGCTCAATGCGCAGCAGAGTCAGTCGGTCCTTATTGTTGCGATGCAGGGTCTCAACGATGAAGTGCAGCAGGTCGACACCCGTGTTGTCCGTGTAGAAGGCGTCGGTGGCCGTGTCGCGCGACAGGGAAAACGACACGCACGAGGCCGAGCTGCTCTCCATGCTCGACTGGCCGCTGCTGAATTGCTTGCTGCGGTAGCGACGCGAGGTGACGACTTCAGGTTCGCATTTGGGTTCGATGGACGGCGGTCGATCCGGCGGAGGGGACGTGGCTTCTCTGATGGCGTGACTGCGCACCAACAGCTTAGCTTTGACCGTGTTCTTGGTGCGGCACTGCGGGTTGGATGCCTGTTCGTGACCGACTTTGTTGTCGCTGCAGACGTGACCCGATTCATTCTCGAGTCGCGTGCCTGCGCTGACCTCACTCAAGTCATCTTCGTTCTCCATGACACAGGTGCACAAGTGTTGGTCAATGGTCGATCCACAGCCGCACGTCAACTCTTCAACTGTCTCCAGTTCGTTATTGTCCTACACAATAAAGAATTCAAATCAAATTAATTCTCAACCAACAAATGACATAAAATGTATCTACCATTTCGATACAATACGGGGAAAAAGTTAAGAGATCCTAAACCTAGAGTTTCCAGTTCACGGATGTCCTAGTTCAAATAAACTTAGTTTCAATTAACAAATGATATGCAATTTACAACCAAGTGAACACAACCATAAAACAGCTGAAGTAATGTTTCTTTTTAAAAAGAAATTTGAAAGGTAATTGAACTTTTGAGGTTTAAAAATAACTTCGGCAAGGCAACAAAATCCTAATATAGAAGGGCCATTTCCTTTCTCTATTTTTTTCTCTCAAGTTTAACAAGCGATGAATTTCTGCCACAGAGCGCGTTGCTGCTACTTCTTCTACTAGAGAAAAAGACGTAGTTTGCCTTTTTAAGATATCGCAACGCATTGTGGTGGATAGCCCCCTTTTGAAACACTGAGGTTGCAATGAAATAACCAGTGTTTCCGTTTGGCAGAGAAGAGAGATGCCCTGCGTTGCATCGATCATTGCTTCACACACACGAGGTTTTCCAAGGCAGCGAAAGCAGGTGGGTTAAAATTAGACACTGTAAAGCGTAACTGTAGCGAAACTAGCGTGGAGATTAAGGTTAGCCAACATCGACTCGGGCTCTCGCTCTCTCTCTGGTCTTTGTAACATTCCTCGAGTATTCCCGGGCAGCGCCTTGTGCGTCATTCGTTTTTTAATCACATACGCCTATAGACCGGTAGACTCGGGAAAAAACAATAACAACGCCAACTCTGTCCCCGTTTTCTCACTCTTTTGTAAGGTGAAAATTGTGGTACAATATCGGCTTTAATATCGTATCAACATGACCCGATCCTCTGTCGCAGTTTCGTTGAATCAAATGTGAAATGTTTACAAGATTTTCGAGGCTGGTATGAGACGACCGCTTTCTGCGGAATCTAGAGATGAGTGGATTCATCGGTTGCTCGCCTCCGGAACCGGGGCCATTGTGTTGCACAACAATGCTTGGAACTGCAAAAGCAGACACAGAGATATAACAAGTCAGCAAGTTGTAAAAAGAAAATAAAGCGATGAAAAAACATCGATTTTTAAGATGTCAACTAAATCGTTCAGCAGCCTTTTCAAACCAATTAAAAAAACAGGAAAAATTAAATTAATTATTAACGTAAAGTAAAATAATATTCAAGAAGAAAAGGACGACGACTAGATAGGAAAAAAATGACAACGTAAATAAAAAACGATGGGTGCAAACAAAAATAGGTCAAGCCAGCGCCGAGACGAAATGTATTGCCACCGAGAAAGACTCGAGAGAGAGTTTCGCTTCGTAATCGGCCAACGCTGTTAAATCAATGTTTTCGCTAACTGAGACTCGCAAAAAAGAGGATCAAAAAGAAGTAAGAATAAGAAGCCAGAGACTGTTTCATCGGGCGTAAACGAGAAAAGGAGCCCAATTTCCACATGTTTCTAACCAAAAGGCATCGACCAACCCAAAAGTGCCCCGAGATTCGGCTAAAAACGCAAGTGAATCTCCCGAAAGAAGACGGCGGGGGGAGGTTGAAAGTGAAAAGATAAAGAAGAGTCTATAGAGAGAAATGTAAGAGCACTCACTTTCCAGTTTAGCCATGCGGATGAGAGACTACAGGGAAAAAGGCCAGATGACCCAATCACATCACACAAGTTAGAAAAAGGGAGGGAGCAGAGGAAGGTTAAACTACAGTATGGTTCAAACGTTAAATGTCAATCTGTAGAAGACTAAAAGCAGATCGATGTTACGTCAAATTAGCATTGAAAACTTACACAGTGTCAATAGAGAGAGACTGGTGAATAACACACTCGCGCAAGAGACAAGAGATAGAGAGACGAGAACAAAGGGCAAACGCGCCAAGGGATGTCAACTGGGGGTAGTTGAGGAGGAGGCAATCCACCTGAGAGACGGCCAGAAAAGAGAGAGAGCTACTGAAACGATGCGACGCCGAGCTATGCAGAGTCGTTCTTTCGACCGCAGTGGTAGCAGCGACACATGCGTACTGGTACCCCCGTCGCGCACACAGTCAAGTCGACCCCAATCGAATGCAACTACATAACGCTGGACAACTATTAACAACCTTGTCTTATGGGTCGTTTCAGGACCCTCTTCCTTTCAATACTGTCCTCTCCCGTACTTTATCCAGTTGAGTTTGGCGTGTTGAACCACGTGTTGATTACTACTGAATCGATCAGGAATGGCCTGTACTTGTAAACGAACTACGGACAGGATCCGTCAGCGTAAATATTTTTTTAAAAAAAGAAGATGGTGAATTAAATACTGAGCTGTGCTGCATGAAACCAATCCTGGTTGGTGAACAATGCCTAATTACCTTGCCTTATGGGTCGTTTCAGGACCCTATGGGACAATGCTGTTCTCCCCTGTACTTTATCCCACTGTGAATCCGGGGTGTTGAACCACGTGTTGATTACTACTGAATCGATAAGAACGGCCTGAACTCATAAACGAATCAACGGACCCGTCAGCGTAAATATTTTTTTATAAAGGAAGATGCTGAATCACATACTGAACACTACTTAATCGATAAACGCTTCACATTTTCAGTTTAATCGCGAGACTGTTCAGCTAAATAACCAGTATGCAATTCTCATGTTATAAGTGTTGAACCACGTGTTCATAAGTACTGACACAGAATAGGGAAACTATTTAACCCTGACCTTTCCTCTAAACAACCTACTATACCCATCTTCTTTACCCGAAAATGCTGAATCACATACTGAGCCGTAATGAATCAACACACTGTTTATAACCCAACGCTTTCTGCAACTGTCTACATTTCTTAATAATCAACCCAAATAACTCACTTAAATCTTAACAGATTGCCAGTCAACGCAAACTAACCGAGTTGCTAAGCGATACCCAGACTACATGGCACCGATGAATGGAAGTAAATGCACACGAGCAAAGAGATATCTTTCACTGGTCGGAAGCGATTTCTACTTAACTCTTGGTTGGTTTCAACCCAAAACACCTCCCCCTCACCTTCCATCCAACTCCCTCATCCCATGCACTAAAACACCAGTGGCCAAAAAAGCAAATTCCCGCTGTGCTTTTCCTTTGGGGGCGCATCCTTTCTTTTCGCCTTGAGCCGTTTTGTGCAGACCGCAAACACCTAGGACAGATTTAGACTGCACGCTAGCTGCTTCATGTGTGTCTTCAATATGTGTGTGTGTGTGTGTGTGTATTGGGGCTGGACTGCGGCCAGCCCAAGACCAAACACAACCCATCTTCTCTGCCACTTCTCCTTTTTCCGTTCTTTTTTTTTCCCGTCATCAAGACATTTTTAGTTCTTTTTCAGGCGAGAATGGAGAGACTGGTCGCCGACAATCCGGTAATTCTTGGCGAATTGCATAAGCACTGCGAAAAGGACTCGATGGAGATATACGGGTCCTCCTGCAAAAACTAACAAAGTGGTCTTCACTTCTCCTCTCTTCGGTTCCAAACATCTCTGGTTTACTTTTACTTTTAAGCTTGCTGTCAAGATTCTTATTCGGCACGAATCTTGATTTATGAAGTACCCAACCAAATGTGTTGAGGAATTTGAATGTCGCGAAAGTTGGAATACGACAGGCCAGAAAAGTTAAACTATTTCGGTTTCATTGGCTTTCAAAATTCCTGTTGAATGAGAATCTCATTCCATAAAACGCTGAACTAAGTAATGGAAATTTAGTTGCATAGTTAATTGTGAAGGTAACCGAATGCCGCGAAAGTTCGAACACGACTGGCCATGAAGTTGATTCCGCGGTGTCAATACTACTCAAGTGTTTCCATCAACTCGAAAGTGCTATTACACATGAATCAAACTTCAACTTTCTGAATAAGGCATTTCAACGTAACTTGCAAGATTCTTTCAACAGGGCAAGAATGACGTAATCTATCCAGGCGCCGGTTACAAGAAACGTTCGATTACTATTCCATTCATGCCTCTCTTCTTTGCCGTCCTGCCTATTGACCCTCTCGCTTTCTCTTAACACAAAAAGACGAGTGGAAGAATATAAAAAAAGAGCCGAGAATTTTTCCAGTCAATGGAACTCGAAACACGTCACGTCGCAATCTCATCTGCGACCGCAAGACGTGCCGCCCCGTTTAATTCATCATCAGCTGGGCGAGGACGCCATCGATTCCAAACGTTTTACCGCGTCATCATATCTACACCCTCGAACCTTCATTAATTACCTCCATCAACTTTAATCCATTTACATTAACCTGTTGATTATCAGCTAAATCTGCATACCGATAAACCGATTCGCTATTTATGATAGCACTATAGGTAAACATAACCTTGGTTCAAGTTGTCAAAACCTACCCAGCCGACATCAACTCATGGCTGGGCGAGGAAGCCATCGATATCAAACATTTTACCGGCGTCATCTTGTCTCCACACTTAAACCATGAATTAATAATCATCACTAGCTGTAATTAATTCATATTAACCCGTTAACAATTGGCTAGATTTGCATACCGACACCACTAATTACCAAACCATTACGCTCTTATAATAACAATGTACAAAAGACACTAAATTTCTAAAATCTGGTCCTGCATGAACGTATGGAGGGTCGAGACAGTGTAAGAATCGGTTTAACTTCGGTCTGTTTCGCATAACCAGCCGGTGTTTCAGTCGGGATCGAAGGTATCGACCAAATAGTTAAGCGGTACACTTTGTACCGGAAAAATTCGCCAAACGCTACCATGGAAACGTCCTTGAGAGCGACCTTGGCCAGTAAGCACAACACGAGAATGACCTGACCTTCATGTCAAACCTTGTCACCGTTCTCATAAAAGGAACCCGGGACTGAAAAAAATGGCCAACACAACAGGGGGGAAAAAAGACGGAGAGAGCAATCAAAGTTTCTACAACATTCTGGCACGCTACCGTTTCAAGGATTTCTCCGTACCGGTCAATTCGACGGCGTCCAGAAGGTCACGAGGAGGCCCATCCGGACCGGTCGCCGGTTGGAGCGGATACATAACTTTTTTCCCCATGAATATCCGCAAATCAAATGAGAGAAAAAACCAACTTAATGTCGAGATGATGGACGACCTTCTCTCCAGATCGTAAGCCAAAATGGCTCGAAAATCGACTTAAACAGTTAATTTAATTATTGACATATAAGGCAACTCGCAAGTGGCCCAAAATCTACTTGACAGTCGGGCTACGAACTCGATTCAATAACCAGTTTGAAATTCGGACCAAAAATAGACTTAAAATTCGACTCTGGGTTGTCTTAGATGTCGACCCGAAAGCAGGCTACGGAGTCAAATCAACAACTGGTTTAAAAGTCAACTCGGACGTTGGCTCTAAAGTCGATTAAAAAGTTAATTTAAAGGTCGATTCAACAATTGGCTTGAAAGTCAACTCAGAAGTTGGTTTGAAAGTCGATGTGAAAGTAGACTGAAAGTCGAATATAACGGTGACTTAAAGGTCGACTGATATATTGGCTGAAAAGTCGACTTCAAAGTTGGTTCAAAAGCTCAACATCTAAAAATTTCTCTACAAGTCGACTCGAAAGTTCGCTTCAAAGTCAATCAATAATTGGCTTGAAGGTCGATAAAACAGTTCGCATGAGAGTTAACTCAAACTGGCTTCAAAACTGACTCGGGAATAGGATTAAAAGTTGACTCGAAACTCGGACTGAAAGTCGAATCTAAAGGTGGTTCGAAAGCCGACTTGACAATTTGTTTGAAAGTTATTGTCTTCAAAGTTGGCTTAAAGGTTGATTTTATTTTTTTTAAAAACTGGCTTGAAAGGTCAATTCAAATACTGACAGTTCGCATGAAAGTTAAACCAAACTGGCTTGGATGTCGACTCAAAAGTCAACTCCAAAGTCGGTATCGCCCCCAAAGACAATGGAGCGACAAGCGCTGTACCAATAGTGATTGTTGAAAACTCAGCGAGGTGGAAGAAAAACGCAAGTGTTTAGACAAGTGCTTAAACCCGTCGTGGTGAACAAGGGGAGGGGGGGGGGAACAGGGAGGAGGAGGAGGAGGAGGGAAAAGGGGAGGCAGTTTAAGAGTTGACAGCCGCGCCCCGTGAGCTCTTCTCCGTAGCAACATGCGTGGGTTGTGAGAGAGAGGCAATCAATGAAACCTTTCGGGTCCAGGTGCAGCTCAAAAGACTGGCAAAAGGCAGCCTAGAATTCTCCGGCCCGTCTTGTTGTACATGCCCACTGCCTACACACCATCACCAGCCCAGGTTAACAAAGGCTAAAGAAAAATCCAGAAAACTAACGTTGGCGATGGGGGGGGGAGATTACAAAGAAATTGTGGGTATAGCACCAGAATCGATCCAAACCGTATTTGAATGGTTTTCTGCTCTTCTAGAAAACCAGGGAGGGCTTCGCTGCAAAAAGACGATCTGCTGGAGAAGAGTTGTGGAAAAGCGCAGCATTCAAATGACGGTGAAAGTTGTCAGCGCTACAACTGCTACTTACAACCGGAATGATTGCAAATGTCACGCGGAGGTGTGGGACGGAGTAAGAGACGCGCACACACAATAAACTGCTTATTCTGCACTAATGTAACCCAAGAAGGTCAATTTACAAAGCTAATGTAGGAGAAACAATTATCAAGGTGCCCTTCAACCAGGAAATGTCAAAGTCCCTTTGCATAAAACAAAGGGCACACAAGAGAGAGGGGGGAGGGACGGGGGCGACGACAGTCGTTTCTTTAGTTGCGCTAACAAGCCCAGAGACGGAGTAGTGCAAGATTCCCCCTTTTTTTCCAAAATAACAGAGAGAATATCTTGTTGAAAATTGAAAAACAAAAGGAGGAATAATCAATTTCAATCGTGAGTGAAACAACGGGGCAGCACCCGTGTTGCCAGTAAATGAGAAATATTGCAACGAGTATCAAGCAAGTATAGCAAATTGTCATTTATTGATCGCGCGCTGGTCGGCTGCTGCTGCTGCTGCTGCCGCTGCTCCAAGTGGCTCTTCAGACTAAAGCAACGGCCGTCTAAGTTGGGCCCCCAAACGGGCTTTCTCCCGGTAGCTACTTTGTTTCAATTCACTATCTCGTTTATTTCGATTTTCCTCCAGCAGAGAAATTCGCGTTAGATTAGTAACCCCTACTAAGCAACACACAACAAACACAAAATGCCATATACGAGATTTTTTAAAGCGGCAATTGGGCGTAAATCCCTGATCAAGGTCCCGGCTAAATGATGAATAACTTGATAATGTCACGGTCCATAGGTATTGGGGATTAATGCGTGTACTTTATTAAAGGAGGGCCCTTTTGGTGTACAAAAACACATACACCTACACACCCAATCAATAACACCCAAGTGTCCCAAGGTTAAATGAATCATTGATAAGAACATATTGATTTTCAATAGCCGAAAATTTCAATCTTTTAAACCCGCGCGAAACGTGCCGAGAAGCTCGACACCAATCGCACGATACGGAATGAGATACGTTTGTCGCGACACGGGACTCAAAGCCCCCCGTCACATGCCACATCGCTTACTGAACACCAACTGGAGCAAGTAGGTTAAAGTAGATAACTAAATGATGCATTAGCTTCATTTTCAGACTTGGATATATCGAATGTCGAAATGACTCAACAACATCGCATTATGCAATAATTACGTAGGGAGCCAACTACACACAGACTTGTGCAGGAATGTCGTCTTAGCAATTCAGCAACACAGAATAGTTACCTCACGAAGACCCGCTTAGCTTGAAAGTTATCTGCTGGCTGCTCGGCTGAAATATCAATAAACGTGGGGATGTTGTTACTCTGCTCAAGGTGTTTCGGTTTCAGCTAACACTAAAGTAAACAAAAGACCAACGTTCAACGCGAAATAGTTCCGAATTTTGCCACTAGGTGACGCTAGACGCGAAATGTAACATCGTTGTACAGTAGACTAGAAGGCACGTGCTTGTATTTACATTATCAACAAAAACAGACAACCAACAATTACAGGCAAATAACAAATATACAAAAGAAATATTAAAAGATGCTTTAAAAGCATTCTTACATGTCGGCAAATTATGTTTGATAAACATTAGTGCTACAGTATTAACTCATTTGAAGGAAAAGGCCAACTTATACAGGGGCCTCCTTTTCGTTGGTCGTATTCTGTTTGTCGACAACCATGAAAAGCAGGCATGAACTGCCACAACACGGCAAAAGGGGAGAAACAACAGAGAAGTCGCAGAGAACCAAGAGGTCTTCTCTTTTTTTTCTTTTTATTTTGTTGTTGGAATATCATGGCACTGAATCCGTTGCTCAGGCATGATGATTAAAGCACCTCGGTATCACAGCAACGAGCCCATAAACGACTCTGGCTTAATATTGACGCGTTTTTTTTTCTCATTTACGAGGCGTTCTCCAATATCCAGCTGGTGAATTTGGATATTCTGGTGCAGACTCCAGGGAGATTCGCTTCCCCACAACCGATGCCCCAGCTGATGATTCCACCCAAAAAGTACCTTCCATCCTGAGAACGAATTTGTAACGGGCCTCCGGAATCACCCTGGAAACAATCATACAACAAATCGTTTTTAGTCGGGTCTGTTCAATTTCATGCATGTTGGTGCAATGGTATGTTTCCAATCTAGCAGTTACCTGGCAAGAATCACGTCCCCCGGTTTCATATCCGGCGCACATAAAGATGTCCGGAATAAACTCCTGCCGTCCAGCTCGGGCAAACATGTCTTTGCATTTATCGTTGCTGACGATGGGCACATTAACCTGCAAATTAACAATTGTTTCTGTTTAAACTTTCCTAAAGTTGGACCCTAGTTTCAGACGCCCCTTTCTATCGGCCATTAGGGTAAAGTAACGGTACTTCTCGGAAAAACCCTCAAGTCAAACACTGACCAACTCGACTGGTTAAGATTTCCCCAGACCTTAAACACTTCATGTGAACTCGTTAAATAGAGAAAGTGTATAACAGGACCGGTACCTGTTGTAAGGTAGAAGGTAAGGTTCCCCCCTCGGATAACCTTCCCCATCCTGTAACGGTTCCAGTTTCGCCAATCAGGAGATCTTCAAATGTGGGCAAACAGATGGGTCCAATATGAGGTGCAAAGGTGACGGGTTCTTCAAGTCTGACAAGCGCCAAGTCGTACTCGTACGTGAAGAAATTGTACTTGGGATGAACAATCTTCTTGTTGACTCCTCGCTCGATATGCGGGTACTTCTCGCTGGTGCTGGTGAAATCGTACTCGCCGACACGAATCCTTATCTGGGTTAGCAGCAGGCTGTAAACGAGAAATACATTTCAGTTTTAATAGAAGAATAGTACAATTCAGGTCATTCGCAAGATCCATTTGTACATAATTGTGCGAAAATGGCCGCCAGCGATAAGAGTTTCCAGCTATTAAGTTTTTGGTCGCTTATCGTATTTGTGCTCTGGTTTTTGTTGGCAAGTCGTTAAAGTAATAAAAGACACCAACTCACTCTTCGACACAGTGGCCGGCAGTAGCGACCCAGTTCTCGCTGAGCAGTGCTCCACCACACCGGTGCGTGCTCGAGAAACCGAAGAAAGAAGTTCGCCTCACGGATGCCTGCAGTAAAACACAAAGCAATTAACTTTAACCAGTAGAATTCATAATATCTATGCTAATTTACCTGCCACGGCCATGCGCCGTACTGTGCCATGGTACCACCGACGATACGTGAACCTGCGTGTACCATTGATACTCCACACCCTGTAGAATTGTATAAGTTAGTAACGCTGCGGAACCAAGGCGAGTCAAGTAACTTACTTCTGGTGGTATCGTTAGAAGGTAGCGCCGTCAAGTAATCAACTGGGACTGGTATCCGAGAACCGTTGATGACGAACTGGTTTAGTAGGGTATCGTTGATACTGTTCAGCTGTGTAGCTTCAGTTGTGGAGCTGGGAGAAGTGGTAGCAGGCGTCGTTGTTGTTGTGCTTTCTGTTGTAGTTGTGCTCGCTGCTGTCGTTGCTCTGGTTGTAGTAGTGGTAGTTGGTCTGCTAGTCGTGCTACGTTGTGTTGTGGTTCGTATGGTTGTAGTGGTTGGAGCACTTGTGGTAACGGTTGTTGTTGGTCTTGTGGTAGTTGGAACTGTTGTTGTGCTTTGAATGGTACTAGCAATGGTGGTAGTTGTAGGGGTAGTAGTGGTAGTAGTGGTAGTAGTGGTAGTAGTGGTGGTCGTCGAAGGAGTGGTAGTCGTTCTGGTTGTAGTTGTAGTAGGAGAAGTGGTAGTAGTACTTTGGATTGTTGTTGTTGTTGTCGGGGTAGTGGTATTCAAAGTACTTGTGGTGCTGGGAGGAGTATAAGGACTAGTGGTAGTAACAGTGCTACTTTGTGAGGTACTAGCAGTATTATCCAAAATGACGCTACTAGCAGGAGTTGATGTAGTGATAGTACTAGTGGAACTAGCAGACTCTGTGGTAGTGCCATCTGTTGTTTGGCTGACAGTACTTGTTTGAGTGGCGTCAGTTAAGTTTTTAGCGTACGGTAGCGGTAGTAATACCGCGTTAGCTGTGGCAGTATTCTTCTCATTGACAAGAGCGACAGCGATCTCCTTCAGGGCAGTCAATGTAGTAATGGTAGCATTGCTACTCACTACTGTCGAGTTCTGAAGAACGATGCTCGGCGCTTGATTTGTCTGCGGTCTCGTGGGTACGGTACCACCGTCAGGAACTATATTGTTGTCGATATCGATACTGCAGCAGCTACCGAACATGAATCCTTCATGACACATGCCGAGAGCGACGCCGTTTGCGTTCTTGCATTCCCAAACAAACATGCAGGTGCCCTTTTGACCACCGATCTGGCATGGTTTCGGCTTGATCTTGTACCCTATGCAATCAATAACATGCACCTCGTTAGTACGGTACTTCTAGATCTTAATAGAAATCATAGTATCGGAGCCCTGTACTTATTACAGCCATTGGACCTAGAACAATCTGAATGCCCTAAGGCAGACTATACTCGACGGTACTTTTAAAGCGAACACCAAGTCAATAGAAGGAAGTAAACATACGGAATGCAGGGGGACTGATTTGCTGAGCCGCTGTAAACACGACGAACGTGGACGCCATCAAGAGGACCAGGAGAAGGTCCGATCGCTGCTGATAGCTCATGGCCTCTTTCCAAAACTGCAAACATTCAATTAGTGGCGTCAGTTTTAATCAAGTCGACCCATTTCTCATATCCATCATACACACACACATTTTTATGTACACCTGAACAAAAGGGACCGTTTTTAGCACATGTGTTTCCTTCATACAGTCCGTTACATCTTTCTCTTAACTAAGGTCTGTTCACTGAAAAGAAACAAAAGCGAGGATATAAAACTAGCTTTTCAAGTAAAAGTCCCGCATTTTGGGGTTTCATTCGGCATCTGTTTCATATTTGAGATTCTACTTCAACTCATAGCGATTTTACGGTAGCCCCTTGTAAATATAAAAAGACAGGGCCGAGAACGTGGAGAAAGTTTGTTGTGATTAGCAGAGTTGCCAACCCCTCCAGGTGAGTGAAAAGAATGTGGGTCACACGCAGGTGAAAGGGGTCAAACAAGGAGAGTATTGCCTCGAGCAAAGATCATTTTCTATTCCATGACATGCACTCGATAATAGACAGCTTTCTCCAAATGCTAAGTGATCTTCATTTCTGTATCAATTTCAAATCCCCACATGACTATTCTAATCACGAAATTAAATCGTCTAAAGAATTCTAGCAATTATCATTAAACGCATTAAAAAGCAGGAATTAAGTGAAGAGCTGTTTTGGTTGAAGTGCAGTGAAAGTCACGAGCCCCCTCCTTTCTCAGTTATTTCCGAAAGTTGCGAACCCCAAGTGGACGTTGCCGCGGTACTGACCCTCTAACCCGAATAGCTTTTTACGCCCAGTTTAGTTTCACTAATTTCTTCCATTTACTTGAAAATTTTTAAGACGAACCAACATTTCAATAACACAAGAGCATAATTAAAAATCTGTTCCTGTTTAATTACAAACTTCAGTTTAAATGAAAGGACGGAAGATCGAACTCACCCGGCGCGAACGTAAACTGTGGGCACGCGCCAAAACCCGGAAAGATGCACAAACTTCCCAATAAAACCAAACTTTGCCTCGATTTAATTTTAATTTATCAACCTGAGTTAACTCGAGTCAACTCGCATGGTTGTCAGTGTTCACTGATAGTCTTAAAAACGCGTTGACTTTTTTTAAAAGAGAATCCTCGATCCAAACCAAACACTTTGACACGTTGAAGCACGATAAATTTAAAATTCCCGCGAATTTCAAACCTAATTTGGCGCCATTAGCGATTCTCCCTTGCAACGGATTGCTAAAACTAAATAAAACAATGGAGAAGGGCTTCTACTTGAAAAGAACGGGTCCTGTAAGCAGCGAACACCGTTTCTAACTGACATTTCAGGTAGTCGGAGAAAGCAGCCGGCGCAGCGGGGGGAATTTCGAAGACGAAAAGGGGCGGGGCTTAACCCCCGAGCCTAGGCCCCGCCCCTTAACAAGTCCTATTCGCCAATTTAAAGGGTTGGGAATCCTGACTTTTAGCCAAATTTTCCTAATTTTTTAATTATCAATACTAGTGATTAGGATATTACGACTCTCATATTAATAATAATTCGATATGTAAAACTACTAGTAAATTTAAAAGCAATAATAAATTATTCTAATAAATGCAAAATGGAATATAGAAAATAGAATTAGAACTAGAATATTAGAATCTATAAATTACCTCAAGACTTTGTTAAGTGAAGGTTAAAAAAACTATTCGGAATGATTAATGTTGACAGCTGCCATCGAACCCTGGTACCCACAATATATTTCGAGGTGATACGTTAGTTAAACGTAATTTACATTAACTACTTATTAGTTATTACTTGAGTTCATCAATTCTTAATCTAGGCACAAGCTACAGAATCATAGTTTATAGTATATTCGCGCATACCAGGTCTACTCGATGCTATTTCGAACCCGTCATCCCTGTGAGCAGCGGAACGAGGAACTAACGGACTCGGTTGAACAAGTTATTGTAACTCCACCATCTTGCATCATAAAACCATACGATAAAATAGATAATTTGTGCAATAAAACGGACATAAACAATCATTTATCTTTGGCAAATTCTCCTGTCACCGCCTGTCAGCGGTTTCACGCGCAAAGTCACTGGGTTAATCGTAAATCTCCCCGTGTTTCAACTTCCAACTTCTAGAATTGGCTATTGTCATTGAAAAATGGCTGGTCTAATACGAACGCTCGAGGGTATTGCCTTTTATTTATTTATTATTTACTTTTCAGTTTATTTTCTATTTTCTACTTTGTGTTATTTTTGATTTGTCGAAATATTTTAATTTTTCTATAATTTTTGACCGGTTGAAAAAGCCCCGGAGGGAAGCTAGACCGAGATCTGGGTCACGGATTTCACGCGAAATTGAGATTTGGAACAAGCGGCGCAGCACCCGCAAGCGTGCGACCGCCTTTTCCCAAACTCCACCCTTCACACCCCCGCGGTTGGAGACGCCATCTTGCGACCAGTAGCGATAGAACTGTAGCCGAAATTCACCATGGGTGTCTAACGAACGGGTTTTCTTAAATTGTAATTCAATCGATTCTAATGTCACAAGGTGAGTTTACGTAAGGGAGGGAGGATCGACGGCTGCGCCACCTATCGGGTAGAGTTGGCAAAACTGAACTTGAATAGTAACTTTAAAAATTTGGCTTCCATCTTAGTTAACTAAATTCATAACATCATTAAAGTGGGATTAAACAAGTGTCAGATCAATAAAAACTAGAAAATGTTAACATCATCACAAAAGCTGAAATTTTAATCTAAATGAATAAGCAAATTGATTGTGGGTATACTTACAATTATCCGTTTTAAAGAAGTTTGATTTGGTATTTAAGTGTAATTAGATAACGTGTCAAATCCTTCATAGATTAAATGCATACGGTGTCCAATAACATTAATTTACCCTTAGTTAGTCAAAATAAATTGCAGTTAAATTTAAACCAATAATTAATTAAGAAATGGTTAAATTTTTCATAAATGAATTCAAACTGAATCGCAAAATACAATTAAGTTGAAATACCTGTGTTGAAATCGGTAGAGAAAGTCAGGCTTGGAAAGCCGTATCGAGCGAGTCAAGAAAGGCGCACTAGAGGATGGGACTGCGTGGGCGTCGACGGATCTATGTGCGTCTAGGACGGGTTGGGATGTGAAACTACGAGGAGAAAATGGCGAGCATGTCCTGACGGGAATGCTGCTGGGAAACTTGTGATGTGTTTTTCTCTTCGCCCTGGTAAAGGGAGAAAGAAAAGAAAGAGGCGCCTTGGAGAAAGAGCTTTCACTAACTATCGCCCGTCCACTTTCTCCAGGATCCTTTTTGGCATACGAAATTGAACGCGGCGCGGCTACTTTTACCCGTTGAGTCGAAAACGCGCTAACGGAGAGTATATAGCACACCTCATAAACAACCCTCTCTCCTTTGGTTTTCCCTCCAAATTCTGCTTTTCCTAAATATTTTTTCCGAAAAAGATTGATTGCTGTTTTTGATTTTTATCTTTCCCTCCATTTCTTGTTCCTCTTTCCCCTAGGTTTTACTCGTTTTCCTTTATGCATAGTTTATCAATGTTTCTCTTCGGTACAAGATTCGTCCCACTTGGAACAAGGGCAGTTATACTGCGATCCTTCTGCTTTATTCTTTTGTATGTAATGTATAGGTGAATATAATTAGGGAATGTGTTTAATTATAGATGAATTAGGTATAGGATCAAAAGGAATGAGGTTACGGTGGCATATGGCGACATATAGTACGCACTGCAGTCCTCTTTTTCCGTGCGGAAATTTCTCTTCATACGGTGGTAATTCGCTTTGTTAACAGAGCGTGAAACTAACACAACGACTAATTATCCTCAAAATTTAATTAGCAGCCCGGTTTTAATTACATAAAATTAGAAATTCATTTCTATATTTTCGCAGATAACATAAACACATGGCACGTTAATTATTATTCAGATTAATAGGAAAATTTCACTGAAAATCATTCAAGGTCGATGGTTAGCGACAGTTGATCTGATTAACATCGATTTCAATGTCGATTAAAGATGATTGGGCGCTGTGCAGGAGCGGGAACCTCAGATATTCCTCCGCTGCAGGAAACTCCAGTGAAACTACAACATGAATAACAATGTTATTCATCAATACATCAATTAAATTTAATTTAAGTGTAATTACTCGAGCGACCACTAAGATTCCCGCACAATTTCTGCCCGCCTATTTCGACATACGAATCGGTGCAGTTTGAATTTCCCGCCAACTGGAACTTCGCCAATTGGATCTCGACTCGGCACATGCGTCGACTCCATCTTTTTGAAATACAACGATAAGATTTAACGCGAATTAACTATAATGCTAATTAAATACAAACCTGCGCAGTACGAAGTCGCAATTGGCGCCTCGCTGAAGAGCTCGATTCCCATTGGTGTATTTGAAATTCCCGCTCTGCGTCCAAACTGACGCGGCGCATTGGGTTTTAAGCGTCTCGCATGGAATTGGCGCGAACGTGATATTCCATAAGAACTTCGTGTTTTTGGATAATTTAAACGGTAGATGGACTTCGTTGGAGTTGATTGAGTAACCGACGTCAACTGGCATTAGAATTAGCATGTTTTAGTTATCAGTAAATCAGTGATTAATGAAGTCTAATAAATGTCAACCTTTGACATTGTTGAGTTGTTGACCGCAGAATCGCCGATTCTCAATCTCGATGTAGTGTTCGGTGCAGTTGGCCGACGGAGTGATATAAAAGTCACTAAACTTTAATTCAATTCCACAGGAACCTGGATTTAGTAGTTAATCATAACATGAGTTAGAAAAATTAATTAACAACTTGATACTATACCCGTTATCACATTTATACCTATGATCACAATCCTTATGGTATATTAAATTAATTTAAGATATACAAGTCGCTAAACTTTAATTGAATTCCGCATAAACCTAGCATAAATAATTGATTCACTATTTACTCGATGCCTTCCGATATAACAGTTGTAAACAGAATTTAATTTGTGTAAAATATTAAATTAATTAAGTCAAAAAGAAATTTACCGGGTTGATGTGCAAAACTATACCCGCACTCCTCATTATCCGCATCCTTTTCAAACAGCTGGATTGCGGAAGAGTTCAGAGTTCCAGTCTCTTCAGTGATCCGCACTTGGCATGGAGGTGCTTGTTCCAGCCGGAATCCTGGTGGAATGTCCGCTGTAGGGTCAGAAAAAAGGGGAAGATTATGGAATTAACTGTAATTATAGCTGGAATTTGCTCTAATTAGATGTTAATAGAGGCCGAAATCCGACGTACTTGGGTATGGATAGCATTCCGTCAGCTGGACGGCCTGGATGGAGAAACCAATGGCGCGCTCGTCGTTGAAATCCGCGTTGAAAGTTAAAGTTAACTGAGGGTCCAGTAGGAAGACGCGTTCTTCAATAAAAGTTTATATTACTATTAACTGAATCTATTCTTCTTTGTTTAGTTTAATTTGTGTGTCTAGTAAGCTAGCTCTGTATTTGTTTAGCTATCTCTCTATCGGTCAATCTGTCTGTCTATCTATCTCTCCATCGGTCAATCTATCTATCTGTCTCTCTGTTTGTTTTTTTTCTATCTTTTGATTAATATATATCTATCTATGATCTATCTAACTCTCTATCTCTCTGTCTGTTTGCCTCTACCCTTCTATCTCACTGTCTCTCTTGTGTGTCTGCCTGTCTGACTCTGTCTCTCTGTCTATCTGTCTGTTGATCTGTCTTGATCTATCAATCTCTCTATCTCTCTATCTATCTATCTGTCTATCTACCCTTTATTACTTGTTGAAAAAAAGACGAAACGAACGAGACTTACGACTCTGTCCACTGAGTTCTCCGCAGTAGCGGACACCAGCCACTTCCAGGTAGTCTCCAGCGCAGTTGGATGTTTGAGGAAGAGTGAAGAGGACAAAATTCAGCTGCAGTTCGCACACGTCCTTTCATTTGTTAAAAAAAAATATGTTAACTTCTATTACCGCCATATCAATGTGCAATTAATCGACACTTCCAGTGTAATTATTATATTTGTAAAGACATGTATCATAGTATTATTTAATTACAAATTATTTGTTTATCGTATTAACTGATTTGCGTTTTATGTAATACAGTCTTATTATTTCATTAAAATATATTTAAGAATGATAGAATTACCTCCGACTGTCTAATAACTGTGTACTGACACTGCTGTCCGGGTCGGTAGGGCGCCGGAAACTGCGGAGAATTGATGAGGAAGCTGGATTCGTTGAAGATCTGGTTACCACACCCAACATTGGGCGGAATTGTCGTCGTAGCTAAGGTTAAATCTTTCAGTTAACCATTAAGTTAATAACCTGGGTATCTAAGAAATCCAGATATCTGACTATCAAACTACTGTCTATCTGTCTTACTCATCATCCCTATCTGTCTCATTATTTATCCGTCAGTCTATCTTGTCTAACTATCTATCTATCTATCTATCTATCTATCTATCTATCTATCTACTTATCTACCTAGCTACCGATCGACCTATCTATTTGTTCACAAGTTATGTTATTCCGGCTTACACTCACAGTTAATGACAAGTGGGAGACGGAGGAAACTGTCTCTATCTATCTTTTCTATAAACTTACGATCGGTGGTCGAGTCTTCTATCAGCTGCCGGATCCTGATATTGAATCCGCCCAGTTCGATGGAGAAATCCGACCGGAATCGCAGCTCGATCACCGGGTTGGTGAAAGAAATCCGCACAGTTTGCCCGGTTAAAACGCCACAATAGCGACGGCCGTCGATTTCCAGAAAATCTGCTTGGCACTGGATCGATTCTTGCAGTTCAAACGAGACGAAATAGATTTCCAGTTCGTTCACCAACTGTCAATGCAAATCAAAATGTAATTTAACTGTAATTAATTTAAATTTTAAAGTTAACCACCGGAGTGTATTTCTCGATGCTGTAGATGCACTCCAGGTTCCTTAGGTAGGGAGATGGATAGTTAACGCTGGTGATGAAAGATTCCGCCTCGTTGAAACTTCGGTCGCAGGTCACTCCGACGGGTGTTGTGAAGGGCGGAAGAGTCGTCGGCGTGCTGTCGCAGGTTAAGAGTCGATAACGAGCACGGAAACCCCGACCGGATCCGTCAAAATCCGTCAAGAACTGGGTGCGGATGGAAGCGCCGGATGGGAAAGCGATGCGGACTGCAAAACAAGCAATGTACATGTTAGTTAGCATTAACTCTTATGTGAATTAGAAATACTTTTTTCGGTAGATAACTTGACAGAAAGATATATACGTATCTATAGCTTGACAGAAAGATGTATAGATAGACTAGTTTGATAGACAATTAGGTAGATAGTTATAATAGACAGACAGATAGACAGATAGATAGATAAATAGATAGATAGATTGTTAGATAAATAGATAAATAGATAGATAGGTAGGTAGATAGGTAGGTAGATAGGTAGATAGATAGATACGTATTGATAGATAGAAAGATAGATAGATAGATATGGTTAAATAGATAGATGGATAAATGTATGTCAATTAAGCCAGGTAAATACTAGTTAGCATTAACTTTAAGTCTTTTAACTTTAAGAATTACTTGTTTGTCCGGCTAGAAGAACGTTGCAGTATCTGCTGGATCCAATAATGAAAGCGTCTTTGGTACAACCGAGACTGTCTTCCACCTGGAAGTCGTCGAAGGCCAGTTCCAGCGTGCAAAACCCTTCCTGCGGTTGAAATCTAAGAAAAACATTAATCACTAATTAAAAAAACCTATTCTTAAATACAGTACCAAATATCTTAATGTGGTTATAGGATCACTCGGTAGATTTTCAACATGAAACTAGTTATAATTTTCAATTTTACATCCATGTTATCTGAATACGTAATTTAATTGCTTTAATTAATTAACTGCATTTGTCAAAACCAAAATGTAATACCGGTATTGGCAATTGAGATTGTTTCCGTAACTTCCCGGGTAATTGGGGCTCTGGAACTGTCCCTGAGGAAAGCGGAAGTCAATATCGCACCGAGTATCCGGCGGAGTTGCTGTCGATGTTGGCGGAGGCAGAGTAGGTGGAGTGAAGGTAGGAGGGCGTGGAGCAATAGTTGGTGGAGGGTAGACCGGAGGAGGAGTTACCGGAGGGTAAACGGGAGCAGGTGGATAAGCTGGCGGAGGGTAGACTGGTGGAGGAGGATTAAACGGCGGAGGTGGGTAAACTGGCGGTGGATTAATGGGAGGAGGATTAATAGGCGGAGGAGGGTAAACTGGTGGTGGGTTAAAAGGTGGAGGGGGCGGATAGATTGGTGACGGGTTCACCGGTGGAGGTGGGTAAATTGGCGGAGGTGGGTAAATTGGGGGAGGTGAAGCGCATGGGATTTGCCGGCCGATGATGTGGAATCCACGATCTTCATGGAACCCGTTGGAGTAAAAGTGGAACACATGGTCTCCATGATTGAACGGGAGTAGAACTGTTCACAGAACGAGAAAGGTGAAATAGCGTTACCGATATCGACTAACAATGAGCGGAATTTAAGCGGATCATACCTCGTTGACTGTTCTGATAGCCGCAGTATCTCTTGGAACCGATTTGGAGCCAGTCGGTCTTGCAATGAGGCGACCTCTCCACAACAAAGTCCTGTCAAAACAAAGTCATGTGCTGAGTTGTCTAATTCGTATTATCAACACTAGATGGCGCTGTAAACTTACTCTCTACATTCTTAACTGTTTTGGATCAGTTGCGTCTGTTCTTAGCCAGTCGTAACGTAAATCTAAACTTATACATGTTTTCATTTAGCGTATTAATGTTTCTATCAAAGGAATGTAGTTATACTATACCTAATCAACCAGGAAGTTCTTAACCCCACCACTAGGTAAATAGTTACCCTCGAATTCAAATTATTCCAGGTACTCACGTGAAACAGACTTTTCATTCAAACTACTGATGTTTCTTACTGGTTAAGCGTAATCAGCTAGGAACAAGATGGCGGCTAAACTTCAATCCTCATTGTGATAACCACCGCTAGATGGCTACTTCTTCCAATAACGCTAGATGGCTATCGACTACGAATATGATCCTTTTACAGGACTGTGGCGATGCTAATCAGTTAGAGAACAAGATGGCGGCTGAACTTCAATCCTAGTCTGAAAACCACCGCTAGATGGCTTTTTACCTTGAATTCCAGTTCCAGACTGCATATATTGGGCGCGGATCTCTTCACCGTGTAATAGCAGTTAGCGTTCGGCGGGTACGAGTGATGCGGATAGCCGGGCGACTGGAAGAAAAAGACCGGCGTGTGAGCCACGAAAGCGCAGGGAACGGGGGGAGGAATTCCGCCATGATTCGGCGGACCGTACAACCCTTTACCGGGGCCCTTAGATCTCGCTGCTTTTGAATGGCTTTTACTCGGCAGCGGATAGCTTTTATCATTTTTGAAGTGAAGAAGTCGCTGAGAGAACTGAGAACTGAAACTGGTTTCAGAATCTAGGTCCTCTACCGCTAGCGTACTAGTATTTCCACTTGTCGACGAGGAACCTACATATAAATAAGGATCTCACTCACTGTTCAATCGAATTTCAATTAACTTAATTACTATAATACGAGTAATTACCAATAAAAGCAGTTCAGAAACGTAGATACCACTACCACTTACGAATTAATTTAACGTGAATGAGATGCTTCAGAATGAATAAGGTAATCGAATTAGCTTAATTACTATTAAACGCGTAACTGCGGATAAAAATGAGCAAATTAGGAAGCGTTGGTACCAGAATGAATGAGGTAGACGAAGAGGAGCAATACCGGAAACCGGCGACGGCAACGGTACTTGAACGTTACCATTGTTGTGATCGACACTTGAGCGGCGACTGAAGTCTACAACCCCGTCAACCTGCAGGGTCTTTGGGCTTTTCAAAAAATTCTTCTTCTCGGAGGACCGCCTCGGAAGGTAAACAACCCGCCGACAGAGAAAATCGGAACTCGTTACGGAATCCTAGGGTCAATAAATAAGAAAAAGCCCCGAAAGCACATAGCCTCCAGCATATACGACATTCCATACGTGCGTACACCTTACGAGAGAACTTCTTTGACCGGAAACTGGTTATGTATATATGTACAATTAGGCTTTTTGGTTCCGCAGTGACCTGGTGACCTAGCTTTTTCTGCTGTTTGATTATTCCGCGCCACGCTCCTTTCCGCCTCTCCCGTATAACGCAGGCCTCATTTTCACTTGGAAAAAAATTTACAGTTAAAAAATGAAATCCCCGTGCAAATATCCACCTGAGATGGAGGAATTACGTTTTTTTATGGAGCTGGTCAAAAGATATTAGCCAAGTGAATTACACGTATCAAGTATACAAGTAAGTTGATGATGCTATTGATATTGCTTGATTGATGATTATACCTATAAAATAAATGCGGTAGAAGATATTATTTCATATTTTTAATTGTAGAAATGAATTAGTAAAATTCAGTACACGGATTAACCAAGACTGAAGTTTCCACCGAATCTGTACCTTGATAATGATAATTAATTACCACTGATTAACCAACATACGGTGAAAAAGAAGACGAAAGTGACTATAACTGCGCATGATCCAAAATGACGTGTAAACTAAAATCTACACGTACATAACAATAATTAATACGATGAGATGTTTTCATGACTTTTTCGTAAATAAAATAATATTTTGCGGGTGATTTTTAAGAGAAAGTGAAATTCCGTAACGGAAATTGGGAAACGAGTCTCTGAAGAGAGTGACGTGTATTTTCTATTGACTTTTCTCGGCTGACGGACATAACAACGAGTCAACAGGAAGATGTTTCATGCACTTAACTCGGTAATCAAGAGAGAAGGAAATCCCACAGAAAGAGAGAAAAAAATGAGAACAAACAGTAATGGGGAAAATACTCTACGAAGCACAACATTTACTTTCTGTCCGCGAGCGGGGAGAAAACGGAGACGGGAATGTGGCGTTCTCGTTCACTTGTGGTGACGCGCTGTTACTCTTGACGGTAGTTCTTGTGCAGTTCGGGCTTGATCTGGTAGACCATCTCAAGCACCTTCTGGATGACGCTGTCCTTGTTGGTCGCATACGAGCGGTTGATGGTTTCCAGCTTGATGCGTGTGTCCTGGTCGATCTTGGCCGCCACATCGTCACGAGATCCCAAGTGCTGCGGAATATAGCAAATTTTTATTTTTAAGTTTGATACAAAAACGTTGGTCGCGTAGAACGGGAAATGGCTAATATCATTAGTCTTACGCTTCAAGGATACATTAACGAATATCGTAATGGTGACGCCTGATGTACGTCCACCTGGTCATTACCATGGTAACGGAAGCTGTTAAAGATATGTCTGACACACTGCGGGTGGATTACTGAATATTGTTATGGTGTGAACCTCGTCGTTACCGTGGTAATGAAAAAACCTGACGAAAACGAAAAAATACTGATAATAACGAATACCTTGGCCTCGAACTCCTTAAACTGCTTTTCCCGCTCCTGGCGGTAGGCTTCGATCTCGGCCTGAGCTTCCTCCTTGGCCTGCTTAAGACGACGAGCCTTTCCTGAAAAAATGAATATCATTAACCATTGATCCTTGTTATCTCAAGTACAAGTTTACATTACAGCAGTATTTAACCTATACTATACTATATGTTAGAACTATTCAACAGTTTTGACGTGAACTAAAATTAGTACGTTTTCTGGCCTCGGCAACTTTTTCAGCGGCGCGTTTTTCAGCTGCCAAAAGCTGCTGAATTCCCTGTGTCTGGCTAGCCATTTTGAATGAGTTTTACTTCAGTTTTCCCGACAAGAGGCAACGGTTAACTTCACGGCGCCTTTGAGTACGCGACCAAAGTGAATCGTTGACAAGAGATCCCGTGAGATGCCCGTCAGCTGATTTCAACTGTCACATGACAAACAAGAAGCTTGCGTAATCGATACTAAACAAGTAATCGATCCTGTGAAGTAGTCCTATTATTACAAATTACTTAATAATAATTTATACCATATTATATTAGGATTTTTGGAATTAAATATAAAGGAGTAATGTTTAAGTTAAACAAAAAATTATGCAAAGCAGTAATCGATACCTGACGGTTTTGTCGGTTTATCGATTTCAGTTTCCACTACATTCTGCCGGCAAGTTTTCAAAGTTGTAAGATGCGTTCAAATTTCAGTTCAATACACAAAGGTAGTAGAACTAGAAGGTAAATTAATAAGCAGGTAGTTACTATGTTACATATTCATCCATTAAACAATGGATATTTACTTCAAACTAAATTATTATTAACACGACTTACGAAATGCAGTTTTGAGCAACTGCAAAACAACAATAAAATTTTATGTTGTGATGCAACAATTGTTATTTTACGAACGATATGTTAATCTGAGTGAGGACGAAGGAATTGAACTCATTTAATTAAAATAAAATTGCGGAACTGATAAAACCCAGTGAAGGACCTCCGTGTATGCGGTTAACAAAACGTGTATTTAACTTGGAGAATTGATATTTACAATTCAAATTTAGTAGAGAGAGCGTAGCTTCCTGTTCTCTTCCCGCAGTTTAACCACTTCGTCTTCCAGCGCTTGACGATCCTGTAGCATCTGATTCATTGAATCCAGTTTGGCCTACGAAAACAATTCAAACCATTAAACGTCCACGCGTTTCCTCAAATCCATGAAAAAAAACATATCGAAGATGGTAGTATCAATATCTAGTGTACATTGCAATGCAGCAAACTTATATACAATTACTGATTACCTGCTTTAACTTAATCAATATAATTAACTTAATAAAATTAATTAAGTTAATATCGATTACTTTAATATATTTTAACTTAATATTTGATTTAACTTCATAATATAATTAACTTAATCAAATTACATCGAGCTAACAACTATTAAGAATTATTTAGTAATTTGATTATCTTTAAGTAATATCAATTAATTTGACTTAATAGTATAATTAATTTAATCAAATTACATCGAGACGATAATAGCTATTCAGGAGTTCCCACAGGATGGAAAAGACGCCTTGGCTCATCTCCCTCTGCAGTTCGCCCACACTTTCACCGACAATCCTTTTAATCAGCTCGACATCGAAAGCCTGTGGAATTCTCTTGGCAATGGGCGTTTCCCTGTCCTCCGCGGTCGCTGTAGATTCAGCAGCTTTGGACGTGCTGACCAATCCGAGATTTGCAGGTTGAATCCCTAGCAGCTGCGAACGGGGTGTGTCTAAAGCCGGACGAATCTCGACTGCTGAAAAATAATTTTATGTCAAATTAACTTAGGTAACTTCCGTAGCTCAATTAAATATCGAAAGCTAATAATTGGATTTTAATTGATTTATTTATCATCAGTTATTGATTAGATAAATAATTCAAAAGCTAATAACCAAAATTAATTGGTAATTTCATTTTGATCACTAATAATACTTGGGTTCGCTCGAGGTGACGATACAGCTGCACGGCCATCGGGAGTCGGTCCAACTTGGCTTGTCGAGGCACTTGGTCCATCTGTAATTTTCTCTCGAGTTAATTTCGAATTAAATATACCTTGACTGAGAATACGCTGGTTAATATTAACCTTTAACTGTATACGAACGATCTCAAAAAATGATTAACTACACTGCAATTAAACTATATAACATATCACATAAGAGACTATCGAATACAAGACAAATAGAATTCAGTGGTATATTACGAGAATAAAATTAACATCCATATAAATGATTAATCTTGAGGAAATACCTAAACGCGGAGCGATCCCTCTCTTGAACATCGGCGACAGCGTCAAATTTCCCGACAGCGATGGAACCGACGACTCCAGACTGTTCTTCAGCGGCGAGAACAACGAGCTATCCCTCTGGGAATTTTGAGTTTCGTCTGTGTTTTGCAGACTGACGGAGATGGCCCCTTGACTCTGAGATCTCCTCCGTTGAAGCGATAATCTCTCCATTGAATCTGGAATTGTGGGCGCCGGTTCTGGAGTCACCACAGAAGTAGCTGAAGGCACTTTCTTCATCACAGGCAGTTTGGATACCGTACTGGATCCTAGTCAAATTTAAAATGTGAATCCATTAATTTAATTAACTCAAAAATAAATGAACTGGTGGAAGTAAAAGTAACTGGACAAAATCAACAATAATAAAAACAAACAGAAAAAAATTAAAATAAAAAAGATATACAAGTAGTTAAACAAAAAAAAAATAGAAATAGTAGTAGTAATTACGATAAATTTTATTAAGAACAAGGAGGTTAGAGTGGGGAAAAAAATATAGAAATATAAATTCAATACCTTTAAGAGCAGAAGTTGTCTGCTGCTCAAAGGGTTGCGAGGCAACCAACTTGCGGATGGCCGACGTATGGGCTTGGAAAGTGCGTACTGGCGCTGACGGAGTGCGCAGATCGTAAACATGAATCTTTCCCTTGGTTGTGCCAGCGGCAAAGCAACGGATTTCGCTGAGGAACTCGACGGCAGTGACCGGTGCATCGGCTAAAATCTCCTTCAGTATCCTTCAAACATACAACAATAAACTATTACTCTATCTGTCTATCCATCCATCCGTCCACCTACCTGCCTTGCTATCTATTTATCTATCTACCTATCTAGCTAGCTATTTATCCATCCATCCATCTATCCATCTATCCATCTATTTTTCTGTGTATCTATCTATGTATACGTTAAACTTGGTTGACATAACACTTAAGCAATGCATATAAATTCTGGTAATTTCAATGTATTAATTCAATAAGCAAATATAATTTAAAACTGAATAAACTTTTATAATGGATAATGATTAAAGAACTTACTTTTTCCTGGGACAGTCATAAAAGACGATTTTCTTATCCAGTCCGCCGGACAGCATGAGGAGGTCATTGATTGGTGATAGAGCCACTGCTGAGGCCGGTGCCTGATGCGAATTTTGACGGAACAGGAGCGAATTCTGGTTCTTGGTGGCCAGGATGTCCCACAGAGCGACTGCACCGCTTTCAAAAGTTGCTGCTAAAAGTGATTTCTTCAGCGGGCTGAACTTTAGATCGGTCAGCGTCTGAAATCGAGAAAGATGTTCGATTAGAATTATTCAAAATTTGGTACCGGATATTAACATCTGGGAAGCTAAAATTTACCATAGAATCAGACAGAGACAGCTGGTTAACAAGCTGCCCGCTGGTGCTACTATATATAAGTATGTGGCCGTTCTCGTGTCCCGCAGCTATAGCCGTCCCGTTGGTCTGGACACGGACGACGGGGGATCTGCACGAAGCCTGTCGTTTAAATGAAACCAGACGCAAAGTAAATGAGAGTTTCAATAAATAAGTAAAACTAACAGTGATTAAAAACAGGGATGTCAAAGCGGAGAAGATACCGAGGAGAACTTGGTGAGCATCTTATGCCAGACTTGGTCCCACAGGAGAACCTCCCCGCAAGACGTGCCGAGCAGGAGATTTTCTTTGTTACTTAGCGTGACGAAACACAGCGACGTCAACTTAATCTGTAGTGAGTGAATTATATTTTTACATAGTATTTGTTAAGATGGAAGGTCATTCCTTACATTCGGTACAGTAGTGCTCGTTTTTTGGAAAGTTTTGCCCTGGAACGCGGCCATGTCGATAGTAGCCGCAGCTTTGACAAAACCCGCAAACGTGGAAGTTGTAATGCTAAATGATACATCACCATAGGAAACTAGAAGAGGAGTGTTCGTTAGACTGAATATGTGTACTTTGCGTGTTATTAGCAATATATACCTCCTGAGGCAGATAAAGTGCCAACTGAAGTAAACCCGTCGTCCCAAAACCGACAGTCTTCAGCACTGGATGCTAAAATCTGGGTTTTCTTTGCCATGGTTGACCTGTAGTAATAGCCTGCAAAATAACTCTCCTTGAAACAAAAGTTCAGTAAATTAACTTTATGTACAAACCTGAATAAAAGTTGTTTTGATGGGACCAATCTTACAGGTTTCTGGGTGAACGTCACAGTAGTGAACGTACATCCCGTCCCATACAAAAACGGCTGCGCGGGGATTTGAATAAAAAATAACCTCGGGCCACCTAGCGACAAGAAATTCAATTTGAATGTTGAAAGCGGTTTAATTATACTGTTTAATCTGTTAGTATATTCTTATGTTACTAATCTACTGGATTAATTATACTTTTGTAAGCTGGATGTTAATATTAAATAAAACTTCGAACATTAATTAATAATTTTAATTTTTGCAATCTCATATCTATATATATACGGTGTTCCGGATAGAATTTATTTTAACCCTTCCACAAATGCAGAGTGCTAATCTTTCGTTCGCACCTTAAAATTGTATGTGTTTGACCCCTCCTTCGATTTTACATTTCGTTTTCTCAACCTTTATTTAACCTTTTGGGATTCTATATAAAACCCTAGTTTTTCGCGCAGAAGAACTAGTCTCGTCCCGTGGCCTCGCACCACAGTTTACTGTGCCTCGCACCGGCAGTCTTGTTAAAGAGCAATCTCGCCACACCTTGTCTTTTGTCAGTCGTGTCTTTCGTTCTACGTTGTTTGTAAATACAAATGGCATTGCTCAGTTCATTACGGCCGAAGATTCCCTTTCAATTCTACCACTAAACAGTTTCGTCCATATGGCGATGAGCAATATAATGTCGAAGAAATCTTAACTGCTGTGTCCTTAATGTACTGAAATATATGCCCTTACTTACTCGTAAAAATAGAAACTCTAATATTTGGTTTAATTTATTTTTGAACGTGTAGCAACTCAAGCATTCTCTAGCTTAAGACCTATTGTGATTTTATATTAATTAAAGTATTGATTCATAAGTGCCCATAATGATTCCAAAAGATGGGGTAGTGGGAGTATATACGTCATTAAATTTAACAAGCTTTTAATTTTATAAATCAAGATTAAAATCCTTTGGTTTTCTTGGTTTTTGAAAATTAACTGATAACACTTACCAGGGTTGTTCGATATATCGATGCTTTTTTACGTCGATATATCATATCGATATCGTATCGACAAGACTATCGATATTGATATTGGGAAACCTTATCAATATACTGTATGGTTAATATCGATATTCGTTTTTTTCAATATTGAACGCACAATGGCTAACCGATATCCGTTTTCTGGTATATCGAACGTTCAATGATTGTCCGCACCTCGGCGAAGAGGGAAGATGAAAGTGGCGCAATCTCTAGGTCTTAACATTAATGGGGTGAAATGCGAGATGGTTCTTTTATTCCCATTTAGTGGCGCTTACATTCGTAACAGAAGCAACATAAAAAGTTGCTTACCCTGATCAAACTCCAGACTAGACTTGCTTTTTCAACTTGACAAACGGGTACCTGGTTTCGTAGGGGACCCTTGGATTCAGTCCCCCTCCCCCGCGGATCATAAGAGACATGAAGGGTGCGAATAGTAATGATGGATGTTACGATCTTGTTTGGAACTCTTTTTCAATCCGATACTATTGCATTCAGTTGGACTTAAAACGGCAATGAATTTGCTTCCCGTAGCAAGCTGTTTGTTGTTAGTGATTTTGCCTGCGCCGTTAATAGATCAGATAAAGTTGAACGTTGTCTTTCTTACACATAAAAAAGTAGCAAAATTCTCGTAGGTATCAGAAAGTACCCAAATAAAAGTCGCGCCTGCGGCGGCCATCTTGTTTCCAACATCTCTAATATTATTATCTTCGGAAATAGCCGTAAAATGATTTCATAAACTTGCACACAATTTGGCAGTCTTCTTAACGTTTGCAGTACTTAAGATGCAGAATCAAAAGAAGGGGGGTTTCGCACTTTTGACGAATTTCCTCCCCAAGTGGTTAACTCACTTTCGCGGATGAACATGCAGCCGCTCACCTCAACGGTCCTGACAGCGTAAAAGGGTTCAAGTTCAACTGCTGCGTAAGAAAACGTAAAATGGGACTTCTTGGCAAAAAAAAAACACATCGGTTTAAAAAAAAATGTTCTTATTGACTGATGCATAGAACACCTTGGGTTACCTACTTTGTGGTGTACAGTACCAATGTCAAGTTATTAGCCTTTTACATTTAAAATAGTGCAATATCGATATTATCGATATCTGCTTCCTTATCGATATATCGTATCGTTATCGTATTGATAAAGATTTTACAATATCATTAAAGAAACGATATCAATATTTGATTTTTTTAAATCGATATATCGTATCGATTATATTGATATCAAGAAATTATGATATCGAACAACCCTGAGACATACGTACACAGTCTTGCTGCGTAAATCCGCACTCCTCGTCCACGTCTGCAGATGAGTAACAACCCGGAGATTTCTCGTGATCTTGAACGTCGTCTGTTTCAATTGGTTCGATGACAGCTTGATGTGCGTCATTAAATTCAGTCAAGTTGGGATCCAGGATTACTTTGAAACTGCTTTACAACCCAACATCTAACTATTCAAACGGGCAGTCAGTACAAAAGGTGTGGCAAAAATGTCCACGGGTCAATACAATTATTCATACATCTTCAAATACATCATCATTGGTGACATGGGAGTTGGGAAATCATGTTTACTTCACCAGTTTACCGAGAAAAAGTGTAAGAATTCGACTAATTTCATTGGTAGCAATTTCTTGAAGGTAATTCTTTTATTATCCAGTTATGGCTGACTGCCCCCACACCATCGGTGTCGAGTTCGGGACGCGGATCATTGAAGTGGCGGGGCAGAAGATTAAACTTCAGATATGGGATACTGCGGGTCAAGAGAGATTCAGAGCCGTCACTCGTTCGTACTACAGAGGGGCGGCAGGAGCTCTGCTGGTGTACGATATTACAAGACGGTCAACTTACAATCACTTGAGCAGTTGGCTGTCCGACGCAAGGAACTTGACCAGTCCGAACACGGTAAGGTCTCAACGTCCCAGTCAGTACGGTTATCTGGTAAAATGTCTTGTTGGTTTAGGTTATATTCCTCATCGGGAACAAGTCGGATTTGGATGCGCAGCGTGATGTCACGTACGAGGAAGCCAAGCAGTTCGCGGAGGAAAACGAGCTTCTGTTTATCGAGACCAGTGCCAAGACGGGTGATAACGTTGAAGACGCGTTCTTGGAAACGGCCAAGAAGATTTATCAGAACATTCAAGACGGCAGTTTAGACCTGAACGCGGCCGAATCGGGAGTCCAGCACAAACCCATTCAGCCGGGACGGGCTCCCACCGTGAGTCAAGCCAACACTCCCAAAGAAAACTGCGCTTGCTAGATCAAGAATAAATGACAGCATTCGTTCTTCGCATACAAGGATTAAACCGGGCATCTTCCCGAGTGAAATGATAATGACAAGTCTTCTTTCTGTCGATTGAAATTAACAAGAGCGTAAAAATTAAAACTTGATTTAAAAACTAAAGTTTAAAAATGCACTTGTAGCCGAGTATTAGTTCGACATTCCTGTACTGTTCAACCAAATGAATCCAAACCCTTCGTTTCTTCTGTAATATCAAGTCTAATGTGATTTGCGTATGATATACAGTGAAAATACACTATATCTTAAAGCTCTAATTTAAAACTGCATTATTACTCGCACACCGTTGGCATCGTAAATTGATAATCTCCTCGTTATCAGGTAATGCTCGTTTACAGCGGAAAACTAGAATGTGAAGCCGAGCTTAGTATAGTACCTTGACCAATCACGCTTAAAGCTATCGTTTATATGCACCTTAGGCATTTCAGTTTGAACCTGATCCACGAATCGCTGCAGTTGTAGAAAAAAATTGCTTGAAGCCAAGCTAAGTTAGTGCCGTAACCAATAAGCTGAAAAAGCATCTCGTAAGGTTTGTTACACTGAAACGCCCTCAGCTTTCAAACCGCTACCGTTTCTGAATTCGTTCGTCTTTGAAAATTCTTTTGAAGCCAACCTGAAATAGTACCTAGACCAATCAGCTTCAAGGTTCAACCTCTGTCGATGTTGACCAATCATGTAAACGTGGGTCATTCAAACATACTCTATAGTCGCCAGGTGTTCAGTATAGGTTATGACGCCAGCTTTCAGTTCAACCCCATACTTGTTAGACTGATACCAATACAACTACTGTGTCTTTTTTCAGACACATAATTCGACTGAAAACAGATTTCCCCATGTATTATTGACCTTAAACAAGGTTATGACAGTCTCTCTGACGCCTCAGTAAACCCCAAAAAGATAACCCGTTTCCATCGATGCAACAAAAAACCCTTTATGTTAAGTCACAAGAAAAACTCTGGGAAAAACAAAGAGTTGTATTCATCTATGGAACTTCCGTGTTTATTTTCTTACCCTTTTTGTATATTTTATTTTTTTTTCAAATTGGGAGTCTTCGTCATCATTACTTGTTATTCCATCTAATTTTTTTATTTGTTACATTGAAAAGTAAAAAGAGGAAAAACAAGTTTTATTTATTTTGCTGTTCACAGTGTGTTGGGGGCTCATGGCTTTGGGTGAGACAGATTTAGGAGGCTGTTGTGCAACCCCCGTAGCCCAGTATGCGGGTCGGCAGTGTCAAACACACTACATCTGCCCTTGGTTGCTTCCCTGCACCGCGTGTATGCTCGTGTATAACCAGTATTTCTCAGCTCGTGTATCGCACAACGGTTTGCAGTAAGTTTGACTTGATCCCTTTGTATACTTAAACTAGTTTAATAATGAACTTAACTGCATTATAGTTAACTAAATTACTAGTTATAGCTACGTAAAACATCAGCGAACCCCCTATCATTTATGTGAAGACCTCGTAGCGTCAGCACGGCTCATTTACACCAAGTCCGGGACATTTTTTCCTCCGCTTAAAAAAAAAATGTATTACAAAGAAAGGGAAAGGAAAGGGGGGGACCAAATTTAGATGCCGACAACGAGGGACCGAATTAAGACAGTTATTGTTCAATTGAGAATTCTAGATACTAAAAAAAGGAGTCTACTTTGCCATAAGACAGGATAACAATGTGGATCATGCCTAACAATAGAACCAAAGTCGGTAGAAGCTCAAGTTTCTCATTTTTTCCCCGCTTAAAGAATGAGGTTCAGTGAAGAGGAATAATGTTTTAAAAGAGTATTTTGTGTTTTCGTCTATAACAAGTGCACGTGCAGCACGAGTCGCGTGTTTCCCATAGGAAACTGTCTGAAAGAGATCAATAATTTTACGCAAGCATCAGTTCCATTCTCTTTAGACCTCATTCCATTGTATGGTGAATGGGTTGTGTCTGGCTAGGATTTGGACATCTCGTCGTTCTTTAAATTAATTAACCAAATTTTCGCCCCTAGAAAACGCAACAGAAAGACGAATAAGCGAGTATTTGAAAAAGAGCGGGAAAAGTTTAAGTATCGATTTCGTTTTACAATTGTATATCGTAATCTAGATTTAGTAGGTTGCGAACCCCCTCGGCGAGGTCCTTTCAATCACATAGAGGTCGATATCTTTCGCAGATGTTGAAGTCTTTTGACTTTTCAATGGCAAACACTGTCTACCAGGTCCCTGCGTGTGATTGATGGAAAACCTCTACAATCGTAAATTCCGATTAAAATCAGATTGATATTAATTTTAATTCTATTAGTGTCTTTTTAAAGTTTGCAGTTAGTAAGAGCAGAGGATGACTAATCACACAGACGATTAAAATTTGAAAATATTTTGAAATGGAATTCTACCGAGAGGGTGAAAGAGAGGACTCTGTTGGTGGCCACGATTTCCACCCCCTGCCATGTGAATATTTGAATAAATTTGATATATTCATTGTAACATGAGGTGTCATTTTTATACTACTCCTTTTATTGATGGAAATACTTAATATTATATTCTTTAAATACATTCTAAAGGAAGTTAATTCTGGGTTTATAAGAATTCTTGACGAAATTCTTGCGGTAGCCATTTTTGGTCTCGTTGTCACTCTTAATGGTTCTTTACAATGTCGCGTCGCCATTTCTTTTCCTTTCTCAACGAATTCCAAAACTTGTTTTCGAATTCTTTCAAGCAGTTTTGAATAATGGGAGTCAATGCTAACTTGGATTCCCTGAAAACAAGGAGATTCTTCGAGGATTCTGTGGTATCTCACGTTCCAATAGATACCCTTATAAGGATTTTATGAATCTTACACAGGGATTCTTGGATTAACCCATGAATCTTACCAAGGATTCTTAGTATGATTCTTTATAACAGCGACCCCCGTTGTCTTTGCAAACACCGCTAAAGATTTGTAGTATGAATCTTACAAGTGCGACTTTTCTGGGTCCTAACAAATGGTGCTTCACTAATGACTCACTAAAGATTCATACATGATCCAGATGTGAATCTCTTTAAAGCCTGTTTTACATAAATTGAATAGTAAAACTACAGGCAGGTGCTGTCACACACACAAACACACGCACACACACACATATACACACTTATACACACACGTGTACACACACATGACATCCGCTCGTCACACATGAAAGGAGCTTTAACCATAGTAATCGCCTTAGTCATCGCCCTAACAATCAAATTCATAAACAAAAGGGGTCCGTAACTCTGGGAATCATGCAACCGATTCTCTCAGCCAGCTTTACTTTAATTCCCAGAATCATGCGAGAATCATTCCGTCAGTTCTAAAAAGCTCTTATGTCTAACGGTTCCTCTAAAACGGACAGCTTTCTCGTGTTTGTTTGAAAGTCCATTGCAAGTCAAGTGGGTTTTTACGACCGCAAAGAGGCAAGGGGGGGGCCATTCTCTGTCGTCAAGCAATATCTTAAAACTTTGGGCAAAAAAATTACAAAGTTACTTTACACGTCCATTGTAATTATCATCTTAGTTGAAATTTTAATAGGTGAATAAACTTGACAGGGTTCTCTTATGTTAAAGTTTGCGTTAAAAAGTAAGTTGACACATATACATAAATAAACATATTGTTTTTATCGTAAGTATAATTTGGGAAGGAAGAAGTGCTTTGTTTGTTTACTTAATTTACGGCTTTGTTTTTTAAAAAAATATTTTTGACAAATTAAAATTTCACAAAAATAGAACACGAAAAAGGCTATGGGAGCTGAGTTTGGGACAGAAGGACGACAGATGGTGAACGACATTTTTTTCTCTCTTTTCTCCGTCAGTTTCTGTGCTGAGGGTTGCTTATGAAACATTGGCTGCTGGTGTGCCAAGGTCAGTGGGAAACTGTAACCAGCAGGGGAGCCTGTGTATGTGACCCTTCGTCTCCCCCCTCTTCTGTGTTGCATTTTCCATTGTACAGTCAACGGGGTTTGGGTCATTCGTCGTAAATCAAATTATAGTATCATAATATTGTTACTTATAATGAACTTTTAATCAGCTCATATTGTATACTGTATGAAGGAGATGATGATGGATGATCAGGTTATTTGTAGTTTAAATTCCAACTGTAATTAACTCGTATGGCAAATTCTATAAAGTAGAAAGATGCTGAATGATTTAATTACATCGTCGTTAAAGTTTAACTTTAAATTAACTAGAATTAAGTTGTATAGTGACTTTACGATGGAAAATCCAAATTGGGTACTTTTGTTTAGATGTGTTTAGTGATAGTGACGTTGCGGTCGTTGGTATGGACATTCTTCACACTGCTGTCCGCAACGGCCATCTTCGCAGCGATGACCACGCCCCAGTGGCTGGTGGGACCGCCCCTCCGCGTCGGAGTCAAAACCGCCCAGAAGATCGACTTCTCCTCGTTGTTCCTAGTGGAAACGCTAGCTGGTATTTGTAACACAGATATGTATTAGTTTTTGCTTGTCAACATTAGTTTAAAAATTAATCATTTTTAGAATAATTGACTGATTGTTACTGATGTTAACGTTTCATTTTGAACCTTTAGCTGAAGATATATACCAGCCGTCACTGGGCATTTACAACCGGTGCACACGGGTTGACGGGATCTCAGGGAATCACTGCGCGTCGTTCGCCCACCGTATTCACGCGGAGAACTCAGAGGATTACTTTCCAAGTGCCTGGCAGGCCTGTTTGGTCTTTTTCGCCTCAGGATTGATCCTTCTGGTGATGACGCTGCTCCTCTCGTTGATTGGCTGGTGCAAGCGAAGCATCCGCCGGAAGAGTCTCTTCAATATTGCCGGAGCTATTCAAGCTGTTTCAGGTTGACTGATAACATTTGGATCATTACTGTATATTTACTAGATTTTTATTATTGTTAATACTGTTGTGACCGATCTTACAAATCGAAATTCAGCAGCACATTTAACGTAAGAAGCCTACAGCAAGAGTTTTCAGTACTGCATGAGCTATTCGATCTGTTTCAAGTTTACTTATGATATTCGAATCATTAATGTGTTATTACTGCTATTACTATACTTTTGTTACTGTTGTAATTACTGTTACAGCCTTATTTAAATGAGTTTAAGCTGCTCCTTTTAACGTAAAAAGCCTCAGGAAGAGTCCCTGCAATATTGCCCGAGCTATTCCGGCTCTTTCAGGTTAAATTACAACAATACAATCATTTCCGTATTACTACTATTACTATAGTATTAGTGCAAATTGTTATTATCGGTCTTAAATGAATGGGGCAGCCCTTTGTGTTGTGACAAGCGGATATTGCATGCTGCTTCTGTATACTGGCGACCATAGAAACCATATTGGGCTGAACTCATTGTAAACAAACAAACCAGCACGCATAGCATGGAAAGACACTGTCTTTGCCTATTTATTCTATCTTTCAGTATTTCCGGGTAATTATCCTTAAAATTGGCATTAATCTGGTTGGAACAGTGGACTGAAATAGCTTATAGTATGATTAAACAAACATGGCAGTGTAGTTGATACAGTTGTACATTGTCTACGACCAGTGGGGTAATTTCGACGGAGAAATTAATTGATTTCGGTTTCTTACAGTATTGCTCTTCGTTTTTGGATTGATACTCTATCCGGCCGGTTGGAGTTCAGCTCGAGTGCGGAAGCTGTGCGGAGAACAGTCGGGAGCATTCCTGCTCGGTGACTGCACGTTAGGTAGTTACAGGCATTTTTTCTCATAATGACGTTGTTATCATTTGTTCATATATAAACGGTTAATATTTCAGGCTGGGCATTTTACGTTGGCGTGAGCGCCACGTTGCTGACGTGCATCTCGGCTGTTCTGTCGACACACGCGGAGGTTTCAACTTCGACTGACAAAGTCCAGGATCTGATACTCGATGGCAAGAGAGTTATCTGTCTACCTTAACTTTCATAAATTATACCTGTATTCTCTACTTATCTCTTGACGCCATTTTGTTTTCATGTGTGATTTCTCATTTTATCTGTGGAACTCTCAATAGTGTGTGTTTTGGAACTTTGATTGTAGTATGCGAGTCTCGTGACATTCCCAAGTGAACATGTAATTACAAATCTTTCACTTCAGCTGGACGCTTTTCCTACAACAAAATTAACGTAGTAGGGTTCATTGGCTCCTTTCGGAAATATGAATCTCGTATTGCGTTCACAATTTTTGAGCCAAACCAGAGCGCATTTGGAAGTTAGAGAATGAAGAAAATTCATTTAAGAAGTTTTTGACTTACTAGATTTAATAATTTCTTGATTAAAACTTCTCATTCATTTTTTTACGGTGTGTAATTAGGCGCCCACCAAATTAATCTATGATTCAAAAATGGTACAAGTTACTGTTAGACATTTTATTACTTTTATTTTATTAATTATGTTTGAGGAGTAACTAGGACATTGTTAAATTATCCAAGTTACTTTTGTGCGGATCTCGATTTGCATCGTACTCTCATTCGCAGTTTGAAACATAATAGATAAATGCTGGAAACGATACCATCGTATCGGTATGATTTCGAAAGAAAGAAATCTATGTTGGAAACGGTGTCGACTCTCAGTCACTGTTTGAGGCACAGTAGAACTACACATTTAAAAAGAGTGGGGACTAGAACTTAAACGAAGAAGGACGGTAAACTGGGGGGGGGATTTTTTCCCGGCTAAGCAAAGAAGTAGCTCAACTTGACATGGAACGTGTTGCTTTTATAGTTTCACTTACAGTGCGAAGTAGTAGCTTGACTTGATATGTGTAACAACGAATTCATTTAGTTCAAATTTCGAAGTGTGAATTGTTTTGATTTTAGCCATATTTTATGATCGTGTTTTGTACTCCACCAATATCAATGTGCCTTTCACCGAGGTTTCTTGCAGATGGAGACAATTGAGTAAGATCAGTTCACGTTCTAAAGACATCTGGAGAAGATAACACCTCAGGAAAAGCACAGTTGGTAGGCGAAACGCGGTATTCGACGAGGTTAGTAGCCAGAAATACAAGGCTACTTCATCGAAGTTCTCGGTCAGTTTGGAAGTTTCCGCAAGTACCAGTTTCCCATCAGTATAACAGTTTTCTCCCAGCTACTCTTTTCTCCAGTTAATTTTTCCTTCTTTTATAGAACGTAAAGTGGCAAATTTGTTATTTCTTTCATTTGGTAAATGCTCCTTTGGTAATAAATACTACCGCAGTTCATACGGTGCATCGAACGGGAACCAGTTTTCAAACCGAGTCGAGTTTTCAGAAGTCCAGTCTTGTCTGGTTTTTCAAATTTCTAGTTTCTATTTCTAATTTTAGTACCATGGTAAGACTAAAGCTTAACTTAACGAATCAGCTTAACTTAACGAATCAGCTTAACTTGATACAAAACGCAATGCTTTCATAGTATGTCTCACATTACGAAGTAGCTTGACTTGACTTGGAACGCATTGCTTTCATAGTATATCTCACATTACGAAGTAGATTAACTTTACATGGAACTTAGTCAACCTATGAACGCAACGCGTTCAGTATTAAATCACGCTAGTTTATATCGTTAGTCAACCTATGAACGCGTTGCGTTCAGTATCAAATAACGCTAGAATATAACGTTAGTCAACCCATAAACGCAAAGCGTTCAGTATCAAATCAAGCTAGTTTATAACGTTAGTCAACCTATGAACGCGTTGCGTTTAGTATCAAACCAAGCAAGCTTATGACGTTAGTCAACCTATGAACGCAACGCGTTCAGCATCAAAACAAGCTAGATTATAACGTTAGTCGACCTATGAACGAAACGCGTTCAGTATCAAATCAAGCAAGCTGATAACGTTAGTCAACCTATGAACGCAAAGTGTTCATTATCAAATCAATCTTGCTTATGACGTTAGTCAACCTATGAACGCAAAACGTTCAATATCAAATCACGCTAGATTATAACCTTAGTCAAACTATGAAAGCGTTGCATTCAGTATCAAATCAAGCAAGCTTATAACGTAAGTCAACCTTTGAACGCAAACGCATTCAATATCAAATCAATCCAGCTTATGACGCCAGTCATCTAATGAACGCGTTGCGTTCAGTATCAAAACGAGCTAGATTATAACGTTAGTCAACCTATGAACACGTTGCGTTTAGTATCAAATCAAGCTAGATTATAACGTTAGTCATCTTATGAACGCGTTGCGTACAGTATCAAAAGAAGCTAGATAATAACGTTAGTCAACCTATGAACACGTTGCGTTTAGTATCAAATTAAGTTAGATTTTAACGTTAGTCAAACTATGAACGCAAAGCGTTCAGTATCAAATCAATCTAGCTTATAACGTTAGTCAACCTATGAACACGTTGCGTTTAGTATCGAATCAAGCTAGATTTTAACGTTAGTCAAACTATGAACGCAAAGCGTTTAGTATCGAATCAAGCTAGATTATAACGTTAGTCATCTTATGATCGCGTATCAAAAGAAGCTAGATTTTAACATTAGTCAACCTATATGAACGCAACGCGTTCAATATCAAATAACGCTAGAATATAACGTTACTCAAACTATGAACGCAACGCGTTCAGTATCAAAACAAGCTAGTTTATAACGTTTGTCAACCTATGAACGCAACACGTTCAGTAACAAATCACGCTAGATAACGTTAGTCAACCAATGAACGCGTTGCGTTCAGTATCAAATAAAGCAAGCTTATAACGTTAGTCAACCTATGAACGCAACGCGTTCAGTATCAAATCACGCTAGTTCATAACGTTAGTCAACCAATGAACGTGTTGCGTTCAGTATCAAATAAAGCAAGCTTATAACGTTAGTCAACCAATGAACGCAACGCGTTCAGTATCAAATCCAGATAGATTATAACGTTAGTCAACCTATGAACCCGTTGCGTTCAGTTTCAAATCAAGCAAGCTGATAACGTTAGTCAACCTATGAACGCAACGCGTTCAGTTTCAAATCATGCTAGTTTATTACTTTAATCAACCTATGAACGCGTTGCGTTGCGTTCATAGTGTATCTCACATTACGAACTAGCTTGACTTGACATGGAACGCATTGCTTTTAGAATTCTGTTTCTTGTACTGTAAAACACTTCTGTTGTACCTTTATTTGCTATATGTCTTAAATGGAACGACATATTCCACAGGGCGTCTTTTTCAGCTGTACAGTAAACAATGCTGTTTTAATGATAATGTTCTGTTACGTTATTTCAAAAGTTATTTTTCATCCGTTAATTTATTCTCCAGTTCTTCCAGTTTATCCATCAAAGAGTAGTAGAAGCCATTATTTAATTGTACTTTAGTTTATAACACGGAAATCAGGAATCTTATTCAGAACTGCCTGGTTTTGTTGCTGTACACTGTTGACATACTTGTTGTACTTGTCAGACCAATCGACGCAAGCGAACTGAGCCTCGGTATACATATGGGACAAGTCGGAAGAGATGGCGTCCAGTTGTCAGGGGTACCTTGATCAATGGCGTTGCCTGCTTGAACGGTTCCCTGCAATGAAAGTGCTTTTACTATACGCGACAGCGCTCATGTGTAGTTTCCACATCCAACAGTTTCAGTTGACATATCAGAGTAGTATTCCTACTTAATTCCTATTACACCATAAATTAAATAAAGTTTCAGTTAAAATGCTAGAAATGAATATCCTAAGTAACATCTGTATTACTACAGATAACTTTAGTTGACAGATTAGAAATAGGGTTCCGAGTTTATTTCTGTATCAACTAATTAACTGGGAACCAACAGTTTTACTTACAAATAGCTCTTTAATGTCGCTTAAGATGACCTTAGGTGATCTACGGTCCTGCAAAAGAGGCTGAAATTCTTCCAGCTTTGGCATCAGAGGCTGCGTCGCTAGCAAACTTGGCTGAAAACAGCGCTGGTTTTTCAGTAGCCATGCATCCAACAAACAGCAGTACGAAAATTTATCAGCTAGCATTGTACCTACTGAAGGGATTAAACGTCCAGCAGAGATAAATCAGGTTAAAGATAGTCAGTTACATTTGAGACGTCAGTGGTTTACCTCGGAAATGCAACGAATGAATCTGTCGTAAGAACCTTAGTGTTCAAGTGCCTCAACCGAAACCCTTCTCATGTCAATACGAAATTCAGCGAAATATTTTTTCTTTGGACTAACAATCCTATTGTACAGTAAATAACCTTCTTCTCATTTTTTCCGGCAAGTGCACGGGCGGATGATGGAATGTTGACAGTCGGAAACGACCATGCGTACATGTAACGAATAAAGTGTACTCCTTAGAAAAACATCATTGTGATACTGATAATCTATTGACGCATGTATTGCTAAGTGAAAATCCTCTGTTTTTAGTATTAATTATAACTTAATGTCGACCGTATGTTTTTAACCAAGACTGCAGTACTACAAGTAAGTTTCCTTTCCAATTGAAAGTTGAACACGTACACATTATGAAATGCTATACTAAACTTACAGATTCGACCTATATCAAACCAAAGATTGTCTAGGCTCTTTCTTTGTACTGTGATATTTTAAAAAAGTATGGAAATCCTTTATGTATAATTGGTGTTACACGGTTTTAAGTTTGAAAACGATATCCGTGGTATCAAAGAATACGAAAAAGAAGACTTGACAATATAATAACTCTAGTGAATAAGCAATTTGCATAATATTTATTTAATACAGGTACAACCTTTCAAACTTGTCACCTGAAAGACCAGCTTGCTTGAACTCTATGTTGACACGATACAGTTTGGTTGACTTTATAAAAGCCAGCAGACTGGTGAAGTTTTCATAAGAGCGCTACTTACCTCGTTGCAATCACCATGGTAAAAATACAAACCTCTTCAATGACAAATACAGCTTTCGTTTGAATTTACTGATGTTTTCCAGAGTTAACATCCCTGCTTAAAGCAATGTTGGCCGTTACAACCTTCTGTCTTCTATTGGCTGTTTGCATGGCTGCTGAGAAACCCGCTGTGTTCCCTGCAAAGTTGGCCACCAACGCTGCCTGATAAGAGGATCCTCGGTCACCCAGGGTCATTGAGGGGCTACTCGGTAAGTACAGCAGTTATGTAACCTCAAACTAATCCGTGTAATCCAAGTTTCATTCATTTACATCGGTAAGAGGTAAGAAGCTAATCTAATTCAAACGTATTAATGTATAATTCTAGCAGGTTCAGTTGTATATACTTTGCAGACAAGCTGATCGAGATGCTAACAGCATTGCCCAAACTATCCAAGAGAAGATGAATGCCATTTCGACCGACTTGATCGGTTTAAAGGAAGGAACTCTACAAAGTAACCAACTGGCAGGACAAGTTCACCGAGTATGCCGGATTCACGAAGAATCATAGCCAGGCACTTTTGGAGAAGATGCAGGAATTGACCGAGATTCTGATGTCAAATATGCAAGCTGTTCGGACTAACGAAGCTCAAGGTTTGGTCAATCTTGTTAATGAAACAGAGCGAGTTGTCCAACATCCTTGACAAGATCTATCAGAGTATTGGAAAACCTGCCGAGATACCTGAAAAAGACAACGTGGTTGTGTTTGTCGGCTTGTCGGTTAAACTGCACCATCTGTCACGAACTTTAGTGACAATTAAGTTGGTTGGGTTTTGTTATGGAGGAAGCAATACAAGAAAACTCTGCGTTGTATATTTTATAAATGGTTGTATGTCAGAATGCAAGTTACCTTGTACATTCTTACGATTATTTGTCATAGAAACTATTAAGAGACGTTTTTATGAAACAATGCCCATTATTAGTCATCCCTCTATTCTACTAAATTCTTAAAAGGAAAATCGCTTGTCTAAAATGTGTGTGGACATACGTTTTCGGCGGTATATTGTTTAACATTTGAAGTGTACGAATAATGCTTAATAGATATTTTCAGTAGGAAACCGCTTATATTATTTACGTTGAATCGAATTCCATTATCAAATCCCGCTATTAGTTGTTAGAACCACCACTAGAGGGCACTGATCATTGTTTTCATCCCAGAGTCTTGCACACTGCGTTTAGGTCAGCATTTTTTTGTTGATCAGAGAAGGATTCAATCAAGTTGGAAAATGCCTTCTGTTCTTTTAACGGACTCGATTGCTTTTGAACTGGGAGGTAATATTCATGATATATCTAATATAATAATACTAAGTTCAAGACTTGTCATTGTACCTTCACTGTAACGTAAGTCGAGGACTTTTGTGAGTTTCCACGGTTAAAACGTTCTGTATAATTATACCAAACTATTATACCCAGTTTTTAGTCATTTAAGTAATTCAACTGGTTTTGTTCGACGTTTGTGTAATACCAACAGCTTCCGAACCATGGCCGTCAGACGTCAAACTGTACCAGCCGTTTGAAGTTGAGCAGATTCTGCTGCAGGATCAGGCCAACTCGCTCGCCGTTCAGGCATTTCTCAGGATGTGCGGTCTCGACTTTCAGGTACTGTTTCTGAAACTGGCTTCCTAACTAGTATATATATTTATGCTTCCCTGTTTTCATGTAGCTCGAAATGAGGAGCAATGCCGAGCACATGTCACCCTCGGGAAAGCTGCCGTTCATCAAAGTCGGCGCCTTTGTGATTGCTGATCTGGACCCTATCGTTTCGTTTGTTGCGAACAAGGTATCTGTGTATCTGTGGTTAACTTTGATGAATATTCATAAATAATGATGGATTTTACTGTTTGCAGGGTGTTGCCCTCACCGATCACCTGGACGCAGCCCAGAAGGCTGACATGAGGGCGTACATGTCACTCGCGAACAACATCCTCGGGAACGCTGAAGTATTCCTCAAACTAGCATACTCGTCCACAGCTAAACTACCACCTAATAATGTTATCTAATTCTAAAATCAACTTAGATAATTGTAATTTAAGTTAAAAATGTAAAGAGGGTAAAACTTATTTGTTTCAAAATAAATTGCCAGCTCTTCGTGAACTGGTGCGACCCCATGGTGCTCAGCGAAGTGACGACTCCCCGCTACGGCTCGGCCTACTCGTGGCCGCTCAACTCGATTCTGACGTGGAAGAAACGCAAGCAGGTCCTGAGGAAGCTCAACGCCTTGGGGTGGGCCAATAAGACGCGCGAAGAAGTAAAAGCCATGAAATTAACTTTGATTTGTATTTTTTAGATAAATTTTTATAAATTAAAATTGCTACGAACGATGACGTCACCATTACTTCACATGTGATGTGAATAGGCACCGTGCGTAGACTGACGCGCCGCCCTGGTGGCAACCTTAGAACTACCTTATTTAAGCAAAAACTCAAAAAATTAGTTCACAAATAACCGATCTGACCCAATTGAATCGGTTATAAAAATGGGAAAACACCCTAGAAAAATATTAATTTCATTCTTGTTGCCGCCTACAATTAAAAAAATGAGAAAAACGGTTGCTGTAATCACAAAAAAATTCACTAATAATTGAAATGTGGTGGAAAGTTGTAACAAGCAGAAGCAGTCAAAGAGACTTTGGGATTTAGATACATTTGTCCTGAACTGCCTAGTTGGCAGGAGTTCACAATTTCTTCTTTTTAAAAAAATGAAAAACCCGTTTTCCCATAAATCGCCTGCAAAGGGGTACCCGATTTAGTTCAAAAAGTCGCGTGTAGGAGAACTGCTTACAGCGCCTCTATAGGCCACGCACGGTGCCTATATTAAAATTTAAATCCAATTTGTTATAAACCAAATGACGTCAATACCACGTTAAATTTAAATGTGTCTTCTGTAATTCCAGCTACTTTAATATCTAGCTTACAATTTACTACAATTTACTACTTAAATACAGCTAAGTAGAATGTATTATTTCCTTATATGATGGTTTTGCTGGAATCTTCCAGGTGTATGCGGATGTGGATCACTGCTGTAATGCGCTTTCCGAACGGCTCGGAAACCACGTCTACTTTTTCAATGACAGGTAGTGTATTCAATTATCTTTTTTAATATTTTGTATTTAATTAATCAGTACTTAATGTTCCAGTAAGATTGCTAATTAATTTTAATTTTAACTGAAATCTTTTTAAAAACTGATACAGGCCGACAGAGCTCGATGCAGTGGTTTTCGGTCACGTCTTCACCCTTTTGACGACTCCAATGCCGGAAAACCATTTGGCGTCCATCGTCCGATCTTACCCGAATCTTGTCGACGCTTGTCAGCACGTCGAGAAGGTCTTTTTCGAGGCTCCTTCGGCATCGAGGCTCTCCAACGACGAAAATTCTTTCTAAGTTACCTATTTTAACTGTACACAAGTAAAACACCCACACACGATAGGAAAAATAGATTCTTCTAGTTGAAAGCACAAAGTTAATGTATTACATTATTCTCCACACACAAAGAAATTTCATCGCCACAGATTTAACGCACTATAGTGAACGCCGGAGCACGGGGTGTTTTGGATTAATTTATTAGCAATTGAAAAAAACGGGGGAAAATAGGGGGTTGATTGAATAGCACCCATGAGCTGCCTAAATAGAAGGGCAGTTTTTAATTTTTTTTCGTCGATTTTTTGTCCGTTTTATGTACACTAGCCCATCGTCTTGATATTTTGGGGAAAATAAGTGGAAGAACGAATCATTTCGTTGTTCCCGTCTACGGGATTAAAGGGAAATTTTGATGATTATAAAATTGCACGCTTCATAAAATGGGAGGAGGGGAAAAACGAGTAACAAAAACACCGTTGTCGTCCTCAGCTTACAGTTGTTATAAAGAATCGATTATAATGAAAGATAAAAGGAATCGATATATATCGTTGTTGGGCTTTTTTCCCTTTTTTAAAAGTGTAGCAAAAAAGTCTATTTAGAACGCAGTCGCCTGAATACCCAATGCTTGTAAACGCGGGTATTCGGCAAGTGCCTTTTTCCTTCCCAGAGGAGGATACTAATCTCAAGTGGGACAAAATATCGATACTTGTTTCATTATCGATATTTAGGCCCACTGCCTCGTTTCTATATGGCACCACACACATACAATCGACAGGGAAAAAATTTCCGTAATTTTGGAAAACAAAAAAAAAATCTCATGCATGAAGCACAACCCAGGCGAGCGAGTGGTTGTTCCTTTTGGTTTTTAAAAATCGACTTGTCGAAAAATTGGTTTTAAGAAAACTAGTAATAGAAAATTAATTTAAAAAAATAGAACAATAAATCGAAAACATGGAGGGAAAAATCCCATAGCCACCTTGGTTTTTTGGGGGGAAACGTTTTTAATAAAAAAGGAAAAAAAATTCCCCGGGGTATTGGAATTTCAAGAGAAATTGTTTAGCTGGAGTGACTGTAAGCCGTATTGGTGTAAGGACCACTGTAGACTGAGCTTCCCGTTGTCGATGATACGTGCTTTCTTCGACGTCGAGCGCACAGGAAGAGGACGGCCAGGATGATGGCGATCATCAGGATGAGACCGGCCACCGCGATGCCGATAGCGAAATCACGCGGAGAGATGCACAGCTGACCGTCATCCGCCTGGATTTTCAACAGTAATTATGACTTCAATATCAACATTTAGCTAATTCAATTAACTTAAGAAATTAAATTACGTGGAAATGGTTCTTTAAGTCTTCACTGAGATAAATAAATAAAGCGAAAAGAGAAATGAAAATAATGAAGAAGGTCATTATCAACATTACCATTCACTAGATAAATTAACATAAATGATGATGGGAAATGACCTCTTGGACAGGTTCACCGGTGAAGAGTTTAGTATCCTTGGAGTCGATGGTGTCGGTGACGTAGAAACCGCCGAAGACTTCGATGGTGGCGTTCTCGGCGAATTCGGGATCGCTGATGCGGTACTCGGCGAACGGCCCGGACGTCTCGCGTTTCCGGCGGCGCAGGTTATTTCCGTTTTCGTCGCAAATTGGTGGCTACACAGTATCGTTTTTAATTACAATCATAATTTTGGCATTGCAATAAGGATATAAAATATTAAATACACAAATTATTTCGTAGGGTGGTTAGTTTAATTAAGTTAATTAAGCATTTTGACTTGAATGCGAAAAATACCATACTGTATAAATCAATTACTAATAAAGATAATAATGTAATTAAGTGAGGTAAGATGGAAGTTACACAAAAATTATACATCAAATCACAGCAAATAATATAAACAAGTTGCTGAAAACTATGATAACTAGCTAAAATTAATTATAATTAGGTGAATAGGGCAGTTGAATTAAAATGTAAAGGGCTAATCCAATTAATAATGAATCATACCATATCGGAACAGCCGCCATTACGGAGACAAAGCCGGACATTGCACTGATAGTAAACAGATGGCGTGTAAGGGAACTTGTGCGCCTGGAAATGGACACTGGCCCTCGTCAGGTTCGAGTTGTATTCCAGTGGACCCATTAGATCAAAGTCCATTGGGCACCTGTCAAAAACATCAGTAATTACAGTCTAATTTAACTCGTATAGTAATTAGTTTCTAACATCAACTAAATCAAACTCATTCATTGAAGCACTTGTCGTTTAGCTTGATTCCTGTATAATTAGTTTAATTAGAGTTGAATTTCGATACAGAAGTTCTTGTCAGGAGACTGGAGAACTAAAAACTCGAGATAAATGGACCGTCATGTGAAGTTCCGACAGCTTTCACTCAAAAACTCGGAGCTTTCTCTCCATTTTCTCATCCTTTTTACCTTTGGCTTTTTTTAAATTTATAGTGTTATCTTGGGATTTATCGATTTTTCTCTAATTACTATTAACTACTTTTCTATTAGTATTATTGATATTAGCTTTTAATTTATAATGAACATTATTATTGCTGATTTTGAATTAGTGAAGATGATTTACCCTTCAGCGTTGTAGAGCTGTTGTTCGGTCCATCCGAGGCCATCGCGGACGACGCATTCGGTGATTTTCATTCCGAACGTCTGCTGCTCCTCCAGCTGGATGACTAAGGTCAGAGCGTCGCCGATCTTGACGTTCTCGGCGGCGATGTGCACCTGCTCGTCGCCCGAATAGATGTGCATCGTGGTGACCGGCAGTGGAGCCTTGGTTTGCGTGTGAGCGTCTCCCACGTAACTGCAATCAAATTTTAATCTTATAGTTCCTTAGTTCAGTGAACTTCATTTGTAATGTTAATTCGAATTTCATTTTAATTTGGAAGTTTGTAATTTAATTTCATTTTTGTTGAAATTGTATTTATGAAAGGGCAATGAGACTCGAGGTGGTGTTAATTTTACGACTTCGGATTGAGTCACTGGGCTTTTTTTTTAACATTTAATTGTGTCGATTGCTTAGAGTTGTTTAGCATTTCCGCACAGCGTGACTGGATTATCCCAGAGTTGGCTATTTGTATTCTATTTTCGGTCGCCTCATGATTGTCTCAATTGCTTTGTGACGATGGTCTGGGGCTGACCTTGAAGATGAGCTCATCGTGCCCATCTAAGCGGTAAAGCATTCAGTGTTGGGGGTTTGCGACGTTTGTTCATTATTCTATGCGTTATACGTATGTTTTATAACTAATGTGATTAAAAACGTAATAATTTCAATTGAATATCGGCATTCTTAGATATGAATTCGTATACATTATACGTTTTCTATGCATCTCTCTTGTGTGAATTCAGTACTGGTAAGATGCTCATTCAGTTAAACATTACGATATCGCTAATTTCCTTATGAGTTTACTTCCGTTACCGGTAGTTAGATAAGTAGATAGATAGATAGATAGGAAGGTAGATAGATAGATAGCTAGACATAGAGATAGATAACGAAATGGTTATTAAGTGAGTGGTATGACGTGCACGTGTCTGTGTATCTGTAATGTGAATTCAGTATTGCGAAGCTGCTCATTCAGACAACGCAGTTGAAATTCGCTAACTAACCAGAGGAATCTATTTTAATTACAACAGTCTTAACATTTATTTGTGAAGATGTAATGTAACTGATAAATCAATGTAAATGTCAGTATTACGGTCTTAAAAACGTCGGACTTTAAATTCTACGTCAAACTGTATTGGAAATCTAAAGAAATCTTGATAAAGTATCCCTAGACTTATAAAGCCCTAGGTTTTCTTATAAAAACCCTCTAATTGCTACAGCCCCCAAACTTCCGTCTTCCCACGCACATGACCATCAACACCGGTGATGATGTCACCATGCAAACTCGTGACATTTGGCTTTGCAACATCTTCACCCGACAAAAACCAGCAGCAAATTGCCAGACATTTTTCCCTCTCCCGTACACGACTCACTTGAAAGAAGAGTGTGATAAAGAATAATAAAACAGTTCAAACTTGATTCTTATCTATTGGGAGTTAGTGAACTCGGCGCTGTTGAAACGGTCGTGAACTCGAGGAACGCGGCTTTTTCAAGGATATACGTGTTAGGTTTGTGTTTCTCACTCGTCGGAAATAACGAAAAGTAGCTAGACGTATAACAAAGGAAACCCTGTGGGCTAGAGAATATCCCTGATATCGTCATCGTGCTTGGACAACCTTGAGGAGGTTATTTGGAAAAATTTACGCTTCTGGATTCAGTGTTTCTTGCCACTTGCGATGAACTTCATCAAGGACGTTCCGTAGTGGCTTCTGCACGCTTTAACCCGGTAGTTTATGTTTGTACAAGCAAAATGCACGGAACATTAGGTTTTCTTAAGTGGAAGGGAAAAACACATACATCCTCTTGGCATTTCCTAAAGTCGGGCAGATAGATTTGTAGATAGGCAGATAGACGAGATAAATAGGTAGGTAGATAGAGAGGTAGATAGGTAAATGAATAGGAGGGAAGATAGAAAGAAAGTTAGATGGATAGATAAATAGTTAGACGCGCAGTAAGGTAGGTTGGTGAGTAGACATACAGATAGACGTATGCATACCATGTCTGATAGATGGATAGTTAGGTAGAGATACAAGTAGACGGACAGATAGATGAATGGTTAGATAGATAAATAAATAGAGGAGTAGATAGTTAGATTAGCTAGACAGGTAGATACAGAAAGGAAGAGAAAAAGATAAATAAGATAGATTGATAGATAGAAAGATAGGTAGTTGGGCAGGTAAACTTTTCAATTGGTGTTCAATCGTTACAGTTTAATTATTGCTGAACGCGAAAGTTCAAGGAAAATTCAGTAAAGTTGCAGTTCAACCCACACCCTAGCAGTAGCAGACGACACTTCGTATGTCGTCATCCTTTTTCAACCTTCGATCCCTAACCATTTGTAGTTTTTCCCCCAGTTTCCGTTCCGTTAACCTCATTAGAGATCTACATTTTCTCGGCTGAACCGGTGACAGTAAAAGTCTCCCCATTTAGGAAAACTGGCAACGCTGCACTTCCCTAGCAGACCATCCCTTCAACCTTATCCGAGCATAGGGACCTTGTTTTTTCCACTTGGAATGCAGTGTCTTCCTTTTTGAAAGAGTCAAATTTAAATACTGAAATGGAGATGAATGAAAGTTTTTCGACTGCTGGTCCATCAGTTTATGGTTCGCATGTGAAAGTTGTCTGGCCGGATTGAAGACGAACCCCACACATAGGAGAGAAATCATGTTCACCTGGCGCACACAAAGCACGGATTTGCCATGTCGAGATTTCGCTTTCACTCAGAAGACACCAAGGAATGACATACTTCACCTTCACCAGTTACTTAAAGCTCATTTTAAGCTCAAATGGAAGTATTCTTCAAGGGCAGCATTCACAGCTGTCGCAATAGAACTGTTTGGGGAGGTTTTTGAGTGGAAATAGCAAAAAAGGTTTATGTGAGAACCTTGATGCATTCTTGTGGGATGAGCAAGGAACGCTGCGCAGAGCGGCCTTGAAGGAATACGAGGTTCCTAGCGGTAGAAGAAGTGAAGAGTAGCCAATTTTCTTATTACCTGATGTTGAATCCGGCAATGATGGTCCTGTCACGGTTCTGATACGTGCATCGGACCTGGTAACCGCGTCCTTGGTCCGTCACCAGTTTCCGGTGCGGCTGGACAATGATGGTGTTGAAGTACTCGACGCTTCCCTCTTCCTAAATATTGACAGCATACACACAATTGTATCTTCAAGTTTTCGTCCTTGGTTTTATTGTTCGACTTGCAGTGTTCGCTCACTTAACACATGCTAACTAGTCACCAAGCTAACGGCTAGATGGCGTTGCCGATCACAAACTTGCAATTTGTGTTTTTCTAAGGTAAAACTTAAAAAACAACAACGAATAGGTAGATAGATAGGTAAAAAGAATCAAGTATCGTCGAATGCGACAGTTTTAGAGCAGTTAGGTAGTGCTGCAGTTTAGCCCTATCCCCAGCAGATGACACTTCATACGTCGCCATCCTTTTTCATTCTTCAATCCTGACCATTTGTTCGTCTCGAATTTCATTCCACTGACCTCATTAGAGAAACGCAAATAATTGAAGAATAGCCAATATTGCTAGTTCAACACCATCTACCGGCCAGTTGTGCTAAAACTTAACGGCGCCATTACCTGTTTATGAATGAGTCAAATAGCTGAGGAATAAGAATAACCACCGCGACGTACTACGAACTAATATGTAATGTTTTACTAAAGTTAAAAGTTGCTTATATACAGTCGACAAATAGCAAGTAGCTGGTGCTATTGTTAGTTCAGCGCCATATAGCGGCCAGTCTTAGCAAAACTAAAAAACGGCGCCGTTAACTGTTTGGGTGCGAACTGAACTTGAACGGTTTTACCGATTCGATGAACATGGTGTTGCAGGACCGCAGTGGGACCCTGTAGACGATCTTTTCCCCATAGACGGTCTCGTACTCTTGGAGACAGGGACTATCTTTGGATAGACCGCGCGGGTAGACCATTCCGTGGAAACTCTGGAACGTTCGGAAAGTGACGACCATTTCTTGATGGTTGCAATCGACGTTCATGCTTTCCACTAGTGCATCTGTACGGACATTTCAATTATTCATTAACGTTTCATTTATTTCTTAAGTAAAAAGCATTTTTCAGTTGGGGTTAAAAAGAAGGTATAGAAATGGTATGTCCGTGATTTCGTGCACCGCAGTATGCGTGGGAGAATTTTTTTTAAAAAAAGTCTTGCGGTTGTATGAAGAAGAAAAGGAAAGTCAGGTGTATAGCGCGTTTTCATTCTTTGTTGAAAATGAACGGCTTTCTGTTGCGCTTCACTTGCAATTATTTCACGTGTGTCTTGCCCTGCCCTTTTCCTTGCTTCTTCTTTCAAAGCAAAAACACTGCTGACTGGACCGAAACTGCATTTCAAGCGGCAATTTTGCGTTTATCGTATTGGACGTTAATCAAAGTAAGACTTGACTGTGATTGCGATTTACGTGCAAGAATTGTCTGTACGCATGTGAGAGATAAATGAGTGAAATGAGAGAAGCGGCCACTTTCACGCAGTAACCTCAATAACGACTTGAGCTTTCTCTCTGTCTTCTATAATAGCAATGCTGAACTAGGCAAGTCGACATTCCACCACGTGAGGAGCGTGAATCATTTTTTCACCAACCGTACGTGATTGGTTTTTAAAGAACCCAATTTAGTTTCGACTCTTTCTTGGAAAGCCTTTGTTTTCTACCTTTTTCTGTCGTATCTGGAGTGACAGTGCTGGCTGCTACCTCTTCATCCGATGCCCGGGCTACGGTTGAGAGGAGGGCGCTAAACATCTGCAATGAAAAATTAACACCAATTAATCTAACTTAAATCACTGTACATTTATTAATTGATATATTATAAATAATCGTAATAAAAAGCAATTATGCGTTGAAAGAGCAATGCCCTTGCCCTTTTTGCCGGACACGGTTTGCATTGGAGTCATTCTCGTCTTACTGTAGCGTATCTTGGCGTTTTTGAATGAAAATAGAATGAAAGGAAAAAAAAGGAGAAAAGAGTAAAATGCAATCATCACAGTAAAAGACAACGTTTATAACCGTTTCTCCGCTAGGGAACATTAGATGCGAATGACCAAGAAGTGGACCTTTCTGTTTAAAAATGACCCACCGTAAAGTTCTCGACAATTTTGACGAGTTCACTGAACTTGCAAACTATGGCTGATGCACTGTATTTCTCGTTAATTCGCGTAATTTCATAATTTAATTATAATCAACTTAATAGTTCATTAGTGTTTTATAATGTATTACTAAGAATTACCTATAGTAAACAGTTGAGAACTATTTGTTGGCCAATTAACGCTATATTCTACTTTCCTATATCAAACATTAGTATGTAGTAGTAGCTAATTGACTTAGTAAATGGGTTGTTAAGTTGACCAGATTGCTAGTTCGTAGCTACCTCTGCTGACCATTGCTAGCTTAATTTATTAACAGACTAGCTAACGGAACGGTAAATTAGTAGCCTACGTAGCTAAATAGTGAACTAAGTAAGCACTGCGTGGATAAGAAGCGGAGCTAACGAGCTACTAAAAGTAGTTTATGATTAACGCGTGCCAAATGTACTAATTCGCTAGCAAATTATTGAGTAGCAGATTATACTTAACTAGTTTATCTTTAGCACGCGAACCAAGTACGGTTAGCAAGGTCCAAACTAGCTGACTAACTAACTACTAGCTAACTAATAAGTACTTATGAATGACCCCTGTGCTAACTCTACTGCTTTACTAATTAAGTATCTACGCCCTAGTGAAGCAACTAACTAATACTAGTAGTCTGTCCACCAGTGCTAGCTAGCAGTACCCAAGTAGTGGCAATAGTCCCAGTACTTAGTAAGTAGTAGTAGTTGCTGTTGTAGTAGAGCTACCCATTACTAACTGCACTATTTACTAAAAGACTCATTTAGTAAACTAATAAACTTAGTTAGCTAGTTAGCTTAGCAAATGAACTCAAGTACAAATAAGAAAGGCAATAACTGAATCTTAGCCATCGGGGCGTATAGAATGATAGCGAATAACAAAGGAATGCGCCGGCGTTTCCGCTTGCTGGGGTAAAGTCAAAGTCTCGTAAACTTCCGCTGCTTTTCTTTTCGTTTGTGTCGAAAAGTTGCATTGGGAAAAGTGGCGGAAAGCCGGCGAGCGTTGATGAAAACGAGAGTCTCGGTCCTCTTCAGCAGCACCGAAAAGGACCGGGGCTGTTTCGACCAAGTCACGAAATGTTTGTCGTTTTGATTCTTCACGCACGTGTTCCCTTCATTATGCACGTCGGAACCAGTTAAGTCTTACTGATTTAGCTAATTGGTCCAACGCTTTACCGACTAATCAACTGGCTAAATGATTGTTACTTCTAACTGGTTTACTAGTTTCGTTAGCCAACACTTAGCTAACTAACTTTCTAAATGGCATAATAAAGACTAACAACTAGATAAGCAAATAAAAGTACTAGCTACGTAAAAAAACCTATTTAGTCTTAGCATTTAGTCTGCTAAGTACTATTCCAACTAACTAGTAAGCTGTTTCAGTATACTTAGCGCGCTTTAACTTTGTAACCTATATAAAATAGTATAATTCGTATACTAACATAACTTAACCTGCTGATTATTAAACTTTACTAACTGATGAACACTACCAATAAACTAATCATTAATAACTAAAATTACTACTACTGTATAGATTATTAGATTGCTAATTTGCAATTCAGTTAACCTAATACAACTAACCACCGTACTAACCAATAGTTGACTAACTGCTAACCGCACTTAACTATCAAGTTAAAGAGGTTAGCAGATAACCAAACGACTGTATCGTGTTAAATAGACGACCGGTTAATTTAACGTATTTAGCTATAACGGGGCAAACTACCCTTTCAAGTTTGTTACGGTACCATTCAATAGCTTGTTTGTACACAGCAGGCAACACCTTACAATCTAATTGACGTCAATTGACGCGCGAAATTGTACCGTAACGGCTACTCTGACTGCCTTGGCGATTACAAACTATTTAACGGTTTATCGTGAAAAACGCGTCCAACAAATTGGACAACATAGACTTGTATCGTGTCAATCACGCATTTCTTACACTGAACTTTTACAGGAAATCAAAAGAATCCAGTAACGATGGATTCAATTAAATTTTACCGGTTTGAGTTGATTGGCCGAACTGGAGGATAACAAGATTTTCAAATTTGGATTTTCAGGAAAATTTGCAAAAAAATGGCGAATCTAAACAACAGCGAATAAAGAAAGAAGACGGGAAAAGGGACGTGGTACGTGAGATCGCCAATAAGTGAAAGGCACAAAAGAAGTGAATGGGATTTTCTATTGTTTAGAATTAGTTTTTATAAGAATTTACCTTTACGTATAACGATCAAAGGTTGAATGATTCACCACCTTTGCCTAATTCTGGGATTCTCTTTAGCTTTGAACAGAAGAATCTTAAGATTCCTTGGGGAATTCCGTAGAAAATATCGTATAGTGAATATAGGCGGTTATAAGCTAGAATCACGAAATTCTTTAAAGAGTCGCTATGGGAATACTGTAATAAGACCCCGAGATTCATAGATGTAAGATTCTTACACAAGCCTAGAAGATAATCTCAAGAATTTTCCATTAGCAAGAGTCTTAAGAATCATGCCCAAATTAAGATTCTCTGTCGAATGGCACGCTTACGTTTACATCAGCGAAGTCAGTATAACATTTCAACGAGAAGTAGAACCTCAGATTCAAGTATATGAATCTTGTGTGTGCATACATGACTCATGTGAATCTTTTTAGCATTCCTATGATTCCTACTTGTGGTCTTGTATAATTCGCAAGAATCTTGACTTGCACAGATCTTATAAGGATTTTGCACGATTCTTACTCGTGATTCTTACACGGATTGTAAGAATCTTGACTGAGATGAATCTTTTCTGAAGTTCGTGTGATTCTTATTTAGGATGTTTAGACAACTCCTAAGAATCTTGACTAGCACGAATCTCTTCAGAATCTGCATGATTCCTACTTATGATTCTTACAACAGGTCCTAAGAATCTTGACTAAGATGATCTTCCTTAAACAGCTCCTAAGAATCTTAACTCGCATAAGTTTCTTTGAACTTCTCATGATTCTGACGCACGATTCTTATGATTCTTACAGGAATCTTTTCCTATACTTTAACTCAAGTGCTTTTTTTAAAATTACTTATAATTCTGACATACGATTCTCATGATTCTTACAAGAATCTTTTCCTCTTTTGACGATTTGATTGTTGTTTTGTAAATGAAGCAGATAGTCAGGCACGTTCGGCGGACAAGAAAAGAACCCGTTGCTTCACCTGGAGCGGTCATCAGCGAACTTTTCTACCAAGAGCCAAGTTAAATAACAAAGGAGAAGGGACTAACATAACGGGTTGTGTTTCTTTTCTCCTTTTTTACCCTTAACAACTTGAATGTATATTCGCATCGCCATCCTTTTCGTGAAGTCCCATGGGCTATCGTGGAAAATTCCCATTGGGTATCTCACACTCGAATGTATATCCCGTTTTTTCCCTATTGGCTAGAATTTGAATCTGATGTTAAAATTTCAAATCAGTTTTCAAATTTAATATTAATGACATTATAATTTTATTGCTTATTTTAAACGTGAATTTTGTAATAATTTATCGCATCTCTAGGAAAAACATGTCGTGGTGAAATGGTGGTTTTTTGTTGTTGTCGGTGTTGTTGAATGTTGTCGTGTTGTTAAGACTGGAGCCGTTTGTGTTTTTTTATGGAGTGAAAGGCACGGCTGGTTGAATGTAACCTTGTGTTTGCTCTCAATTTGCTGTGTGGCCGCGTTATAACCTTAAACTTTCGAGTCGAGATATAGTCGACTCGTTGTTTCATTCAGTGTCAATGAAAACGGGTGCGAAAATGACCGACGTGGTTTTGGCAAAATCGCTTAAAATGAACCAAACTTATCTATGGTAATGAGTATAACGTAAATGAATTTAAAGGAATCGTAAAAACAGCCTTAAATAGCTTGTGCATAATCGCCGCTCTAGTATATATTGATCTAACTATCGTGATAATGTTAATTATTATGCAATTAACTATTTGTTATGAGATCAGTGTAAAGGTGTAGTAGCTTCAATCACACTAGGTTTAATTTTAATTCTATCATAAGTCAAAGCTGTATCATCAAATTGTCATCTGAAATCTTAACTGACACTCTATCCTATATCGTCTTTTACTGTCATTAAATTATAATTAGCTAAAGTTAGTTAAGTTAACAATACCCTAGTGACTGTATCCTTAAAAGTAATATATCGAATCACCATTATCATCAAATGATCAAACTTACACTAACCCCTTTTATTGTCTCAACTGTCATGAACTACGATTGCTTAATCGAAATTACTTGGAGTACGATATTTCGTCTAATTATTTAACCATAATGTTGTTAACAGATTATCATATACTATGATGTGAATACATATATCCCTTGTAGTGATAAATCGAACCGTGTACCATTAAATTATCATCTGAATTAAATTTAAATCGACCCTGTTTTCTCTGTGGACCAGCAAATTATCCCTTGAATTAATCTTAAATTAACTGTTATTATGTTTAAATTTCCATAAGTTTAATCAATTGATTGACGTTAATGGTTCACAGGGTAATCTCCCACTATTTCACCGTAACAGTACCGCCTGAATGGGATTATTTTCTTTCATGATTAGAATCTCACTGCAACCGTTACTCTTATCCTCTAGGGTAATCGTCTTGCATCTCCGTTGCAAGAAGCTATAATTACACTCCTCAAAGCATCCCAACACGGCGCCGGGATTCTTCTTTAACCTTGACCCGACCTTTGTACGAGACGAAAGACAATTGCTCTTGATTAGACTTCATGTAGAGCGGGGAAAAAACGGAAAGTTCAAAGCTCCCTTGTGTTTATAAGTGAAAACTCGCCCGGGTCAGAGAGACGATTTTCCACCGCGCAACGATCAGTGAAAACCGCCCAGAGGTAAAGGTTGCACGACCCGCAACTTCTCACGCGGGGAAGGAGGCAGATTAGCAGCGACCCCCAAGAAATGCCCCGCGGGCGTCTCGGGCGTCCGCTGCAGCACCGTCAGGTCGTCGACCGAACGGAGCTTCTTTCTGCTTCGTGTGTCATCAAATTCTTATTTCTTATTTTTCTTTTTGACATTTCCAAATAAACAAACAAATACAATAAATAGCCGGGAAATTCCAGTATTACAGTAAATTTGATAATATCATTCTCTTTGATATTAATACGATTGTGATTTCATACTTTGTTGTTTATGATTAACGGCTTATATCGTTATGAAAGATATGGAAACAAGGAGTTCATTCCACCAGATTCTTAATTTTGTTCCTCAGTTCGAAAGTAAACTAAAGAAATACCTTCAGTTGCAATATCTCCATAACTTCTTAAACTTTAATGTATTTTAATTTAATAGCTGTTGATTGTAAATGAGGATCTTATTATATTGATTTGAAAGATAAAAATTCGTGAATTTCTATCATCGAGTTCTTATGCTCTTTCATTTCTAAGTAAACGAAGCAAATAGCTGGGAAATTCAAGTTACATCAGTTTAACGTACGAGACGCTAAGTAAAACCCTGTTGTGAATGTTACAGTGGTACATACAACAGTTATGCCTTTAGAAAGTTAATTCATTAACTAAGCTATCTATCTGTCTGTCTACCTTTCTATCCGCCCATCTATCTAATCTATCTATCTTTGGTACAGTTACTTGATAGAGAACATCAACTCTTTAAACTTTAATGTCACTATAATTTGATATCTTCTGATTGTAATTAAAGAGCTTGTATTGATAGGAAAGATAAGAATGAAACCCGCGGTTTTGAATTTCTCTTGTAACGAAGGAGAGTCTCGTGTGGAACCGTGTGGAATATTCCGGCCTCTGAATGGGGCTTTCGTCATTTTTTTGAGTGAAATTTCTTCTTGGGTGTTGGAATTTTTAACTTGGATTCAGGGTGGTGTGCGTTATGTTTCTGCGTTATTAATTCCTGATGGCCGACTTTTGAAATTGATCCAAGAGTTTCACTCGGGTGTCTCGATATGTTGAATTGCGCAACAGCGTTTCGAGGTTTTCAAGCAATGTTACATAAATTAGAATTTTTTATTTGAGTTATGGTTTCGCCGTGTTCCAGTTTTTGTGAAGGTCTTGCACCGCTGTAATTATGTCGTTTTTTCGTATTCAAATTTTCATATATTAATCGTAATTGATAATTGAAATTATGGTTAATTTCATTCAACAATATGATAGTATCTCTACTGTAAAAGAGTATAGCTTAACTTTGACGAAACTTTCTATAACGTGTTTCAGCAGGTTAGACCGGCGTTGTTGCATTCAATTCACTTATCGTTTCGTTGATCTTTTTTATGTGAGAGAGACAATGCTCTTTTGTTTAACACGAACTAGAATAGCCAATAAAGATATGTGTGGAATTGAAACGAAAAGGGCTTTCACTTACCAAAAGTGATAGTAATCCTCGTGAGATGGGCGGCATCTTGTAGGAAATCTGTTCCAAAAGCGACAACGAAAGAGAAAGGATTAATTATTTTGCTTGTCTAGTCAACATATGACCCTTTTTGCACACTGATTTTCATTATACATTTAGATATTGTTAAGAGATAGATAGATAGACAGATACATCATGGAGATATGGATGGATGGATAGATAGATAGGTGTAGGCATGTGGATAGGTAGGTAGTTAGATAGGTAATAGTTAGATAGATAGATAGATAGATTGTCAATAACTATACGGATATACTTCTGAATATTCACAATAGTTTTTCCAGCTTTGCAAACTTTGAAAAAAGACGCATTTACCCCAAGGGTCAAGGCAATACCTCAAAAGACTGTTCGGAAATTTGCCCGCAGTGCGTAATGTTTCGCATCATTCACTTACTTGTACCGCGACAACGAATCCAAAGTCACGTTTGCCATAAAATTTTTATATTTTTTTCAAAAAAGAAAGAAAATCGAGAGTGAAGAAGAGCCCGGCCATAAAGGTCACACTGGAATTCTTAAAAACATGTGTCATTTCCGGGATTTTGAGGATTTTTTTTTCCATGAGGTAATTTGCCCAACGAAGGACGATTGTGGGGCCTTGCTTCGTGAAGATGTTTAAATGACCGTCGATTTTCAAAAAAATCTTTCATTCTACAATCTCTGAAAAATTCAAGCAAAATCATAGCAGAAAAACTGCAGGACTTTCTGAGTTGGCTTCTTTTTATGATTTCAGCAAAATCCCAGAGTCACGCGGCCTTGGGATACTGTCCAAATACAGCGGCTGACCGAAAGTCCGGTTAGCTCAGCAACTTTTCACGCTAGGAATTTCAGCTAAAGAATCTCATATATCATACGGGAACTTAGAATAAGATTATCTTATCCAACAGCAGGTTAATTTAATTGGTACATAACTTAAATCAATTTGGTACTGAACAATACTGTTGAGAAAGAAATACATGTGGGAATCGGGAATGTTAAGAAATGCTGTCTGGGCGTCGCCATAAGCGCGTCCCTTAAATGGAAGTTGAAAGCGAAGAGAGAAGGGAAAGGAGCGCCATTTTAGGTATTACCCCACAGGGCCTTTTATGGCGACCTGAAGGTCTTCTTTCACAAAAAGAAACTCCCCAACAACACATCCCACGTATTCTGCATAAGACACGCCATGGTGCAATTATCACTTACGTGGCTTTGATTTTTGTTCCAATTCTGCTTGGCTTTATTTGTTGAAAACTGAAAATCCACCGACGTCGTTGAGTAAGACGGTCTTAGCGCACCATTTGACTGAACGAGAAACACTTCACGCGACTGTTTTTCTTCCTCGAAAAGACTGTGGAATAGAGAATTTAACTTTTTAGATAATTTAAATTTTAAAAAACACTTTCTTTGGTAAGTGTAATAACACTTCTGAAACGGTTTAAGAAAAAACTGGAAAATTGTATGAAAACTTGTTGACGAGAAACGCACCTTCCGCCGCGGTGCTCAAGTTTCACTCTCTTCACCTGTTTCCTCCGACACGGCGGTTTTATTCGACAAGCCCCGGTGACGTCATCGGCGGACCTCCCCCCGCCTTTTGAATTACCTAAAGGCATGTAATGCAGGGTCAGCGCCGCTTTTAGTTTACTTGACTCGCGCTATTGCCTAGCCCAACTGCACCTTGTCCCCTGTTAGTTATACTTGACGCGGAGTGTGAATAAAACAGGCTATGCACTGTGAAGTTCCCAGCCTTAGAACAGTGCGACCTTACGCGTGTAGTTTGAATGATCACCGCTAAAGCGCTGTTGACTGTTTATCGGATTAATGTAGAGCGTCATCTGCTGACAAGGACCGAAAGTATTTTGGTTTTGAAATGCTTCTTTTACATGGTGCTGTTAGAGCTCCTGGTGTATAACCTATTGCTGTTGTTAAAACTAAAACCAGTGATAGGTAGATCAGATTGTATAATCTGACCTAGAAAGTGACTTTGGGCTTTTCAGATGATCTTGATTTGAACTGTCTAGTTTGATCTCGCTGTGAGTTTAACGTAAGTTGATTTGAAACTGATACTGAAATCAGATCAAAAGTCAGACAAGTTTATGGTAATGACATGTCATGCACTTAAGTGCCAAGATATCTCAAATAATAATATTATTTTCATGTTTAGACCGTTTATTTAGGTGTATGGTAATGTATGAGCTCCTGGTATAGCCTGCTGCTGTTTTCAAAGTAAAACTAGTGATAGGCAGATCAGATCGTGGGCTTTCGGGTTTTCAACTGAATTTGATCTAATTTTGACATAACTGATCTGAAACCTGAAACTGTTAATACTAAGATCAAATAAATATTCAGATCAAGCTGATGGTAATAACACGTTGCGTGTTAACGTTTAAAGGTATTTTACCACAGTGTTTTTACTGCATAACAGCTGTGGTTGTGCCTTAAAGTGGCTGTATGTGTTTTGCTTGATTCATCTTTTCTTGTACAGTTGATGCGTTATTGTTACTGCGACTGAAAAATACAATTTTATCTATGCGAAAAGCCATACGATAGTAAGATGTCTGATCTAGGATAAGATGTGTCATGTGACCTGTATACTGGTAATGTGCTCGTAACATGTATTATTGCAATGTGCGATGCGCAGTAGTAGATTAAACAGTAGAGGCATGGGAAGGCGGAGCTACACCATAGCGACCAATTGAAGAAGCAGGATGCGATCACGTGACTATCGGTTTTGAATTTAAACTCCGCCCCTTAGCCGCCAACTCTGTAGCTTATCAGTTGCAGTTGAACTGTGGTCGGGTGAGGATATCCTCAGTTCATTTTAGGTCGCACCGTTGGAAAACCTTCATAAAACCGCTTTGAAATACTCTTTTCCTCGATATTCTTCCCTCGGTTCTTTGTTTTTACGGTTTCATTTACAATCGAGTTAAACTCGCCATGTGCTAAGCAGCACCTCAGCAAAAGGTACCGTATTCTGTTTCTGGGAAACATTGAGTAAACAATGCCCTACGTGAGAATCGTCGAACCTAAGGTAACTGTATACTTTAACTAGACATAAAAAATGATCTGATTGTTGAAAGTTTAACTTGATTTGCATAAAAGGCGAGCCCCAGCCCAGCAGTGAAAAGAGACGGGCCCCCGAAAAGGTATCTCGTCAGGCAGTCAAGGAAACTACCCGACTGGTTGTGGACCGCCATTGCTGGCATCCTGGGAATCCAGCGAACAGGCCGAGATAAACCCTTTTGGGCCAACATTTTCTACTATTGCTCCTTGTTGTCAGCCTTGGGTATCCTTCTTTCTTCCAATCTTTATTATACATTTCTATTTGCTTAATATTTCGATAACAAGGCTGCACGTAAAGCCTTCAACAAGGTCAAGATAAGACTTCAGATTTTTTGTCTAATTGCTTTGGGTTTTATAATTTGTTTCTGATTTTTGAACTTGTGTTGTTGTGATATAACGAAAGTGAAAATGACTGAAAGTTGCTAGCCCTTTTTCGTCCTTACGACCTATCTGCATTGATCTCCTTGGTGTAAAACCACAAAACCAGTGAACGCCCTTTCCACTCTTTATTCCCTCTCATTTGACGTCACGCGAACAATTCCAGAAATTAGAAAAAAACAGGCGCATTAAAGTAATGTATGCAGAGGGTTTTTAATTCACGTGTACACTGATGGATAGATAGATAGATAGACAGACAGACGGTAAATATATAAATAGATATATAGATAGGTAGATAGACAGATAGATAAATATATATATATATATATATATATAGACAGAATGGTACATAGATACATGGGTAATAGATAGATAGGTAGACACATAGATAGATAGATAGCTAGACAGATGGATAGTAGATGCATGGATGAACTATGGTAGAAAGAATAACTGTAGGTACATTGTTTGTCTAGTGTTTTTCTGCTCAACTCTGGCCTTCACCGTCACGACAGCCATATTCGCCCGTCACCCGCAGCCATTGGCGGATGCGATCGTCAGAAGCGATGGAGATAACTACGTCTTCAACGCTGCAGTCGTCCTGCTGCTAACCCTCTTCTGGTGCTGCCTGGGACTGTACGCTCATAGTCTAGCCGTGCGTCTCTACAGTTCGACTAGAATGGTCGATATGATTCGACTTCACGCCAAAGTATTTTCCAAGATTTAATTTTAAGAGAAAAATTCTGATTGGTTGATATTTTTTTTCCCTTCCTCAGACGATTTTTAAATTGAACGCGGCCCTGGTCTTCTTTCTCCTCTTGACTTCGTTCGTCATTTTCGATAACCTGCGAGCTTATTCCAAGTGGTTCTCCAGCGCCACTCCATGTCAACTTGGTGAAATTTGATTAAGTTAATTTAACAAAAAATTAATCTTTTGGTACCAGTTAATTTTTTAATAACACGTAAAATAATATTATGAAACTAAAATGCGACTAAATTGAATATCGAATTGAATTTAATAAATGAATAAAATTTGATTGATTTTTTGATCAGTTGAAGGTTCGCCGGTCATCTGCAAGGTTCGTTTTATATCGCAGTGCGTTTTCTCCTTTTTTACGGTCCTCTGGAATTCGCTGGTCGGGTTGGTTCTCTTATCCGTGTGTCGAACTCACACCATGGGTAAATTAACATTCCCGTCAAATTTATTTTAAGTTTGGCATAACATAAACTACAATTCTTCAGTAATTTATTTAAAAAAACAAATTAAGTTGAATGTGGTAAAATCTGACGGCCATACAAACTCTGTAGGAATTCGCAGTTTTATCCAGGACCTTGAGAAAGAAGCGCAGCTCTACGAAAGCAAACGGTTTGGAACAACTGCTGCTGCAGAAGGTAATAAATTTTCCCTTAGTTTAGCGTATCTTTCTGTCTAACTATCTATCTACCTACCTATCTATCTATCTATCTATCCATCTGTCCTTCTGTCTCTGTATTTATATATACAATTATCTATCTATCTGTCTATCTACGTACTTATCTATCTATGTATCTGTGATTACATATCTATTTATCTATCTATCTGTCTGGTTGTCTGTCTATCTATCTATCCATCTATCTATTCCCCTATCCATCGGTCTGTCTGTCCGTCTGTCTATAACTGTCTGTATCTATCTACTTATCCATCTATCTATCTATCTATCTATCTATCTATCTATCTTGTATTAAGCTATCAATTTGAAGAGCTATAACTTTTACTAGCGTTACCATATACTACAAAGCTAACAAGTAGTCTATTATGCGTTAGAAACCCCATTTTTCATCCTTGTAAACTGGATACTCGGAATATAATTATAATTTGTAATTAATTTTAATTCAGTTGTTAAAATCTATCATTTTTATTTCTAAAAATATTTTATTTAGAAATATTCAAATTCTTTTTTTTGTTGTGGATTATAGACCTAATGTGGCTGAACGGAAACGACGCGGATGTGTCTTCAGAAATCGACGAGGAAACCAATCCGTCCAGTAGCCGGAAGCCTTATTCAACAGTGTCCACATTGACTCTGACTCCGGTCCGACTGGAACACTTGCTCTTCAGTCCCCTTTCCAAAAGTCGAGAGTATCAAATCTTTTAATACAATTTTGTTAAAACTTAACATTATATTTGGTTACTTTTAACTTTATTTATCTAAATGACATTTGCTATGTATTTAATTTCTATCTTTTTTTACTGTTAATGATTTATTTTTATGTAAATTAAACTAGTGTCATGTCAGTGTGTTTATCATAATATGATTGTAATTAATGAATCGATTAAGTCTTGTTATAATTTAATTAGTAATGTTACGTGAATTTGTTATAAATAATTTATAAACACGTGAATAAATAAATAATAGTTTATTGAAAATTGGCCAGAGGCGACATCAAGCGGAAGAACTCGGAAGTGGGAGTCGAAATGGAGACTGTCAAGAGCCAGCTGACTGTACCCGCTCAAGCCCCGCCCCTGGAGCCTCAACAGCCAATGTCGAACGCGGTCATTCTGCAGCGCTACTGGAAGCAATCGGTTTGATTCATTTAAAATATATTAATTTGGTGCGTATTCTGTATTCATGATTAAATTCCATTTTGTTTTCCAATATGTGCGACTTTCGGATAAATTGTAATTATATTCATTTATTGAACAGTTAATTTATCTTAATTTCATTTGTATTTAATGGAAACTTACAAATCGTAGAACGGACATTATTTTTGATTGCAGTGCTCCACGCGAATGTCTTCGCTGACGTTCCAGCGGTGGACGTGCAGCGTGACGGCCATATCTCTCGTCTGGATTTCGGTCAATCTGGTCCAGTGGGTTCCTCAGACGCCCTCTCTATTGGCTGTAGCCGAGGTATTCAGAACTGAATTGTTTGATTTCAGCTGAGAACGAAGTAAATTAAACAGATGAGTCGAAAGTTAACCAATAATACGTGTAAACTTCTTTTAATTATGTAATCAACTTATTTGTAATTAGTATGAACTGATAGTTTGATTATAAAGTAATTAACTGTAATTCAAAACGGTACGCTTCAGTTTAATCAACCAATTTCAGAATGATATTATCTAGATAAAAGTGAGTTAAAGTTAAATGCCATTGCTGTAATAACAATAATAAAAGTTGATTAGTATGAAGTGTTTTTCTCCCCCATAGGTAGTGTTACCGTTGCTGATACTGCTGCTGCTGTGCGCTGCCTACGCTGAAGTCAACATCGAAGGCAAACGACTGCTGAAGGTGAACGCTCGCACTCACTTTGGAAATCTCTTTTAATTTTAATTTTCCATTCATTTATCTGACGTTAACTCTAATTTACTCGGGTGTTAAAATATGATTTCGGTTAGTTGGTTAATGATTTGTTATTAAAATGACAAGATTCAACCGGTGAAATGGGTACCTTGATTTGATTCGATTAGATTAATAGTCTAACTTTTCTAATGTAAAACCGTAAGAACGCGGTAAATGGTGAATATTTAAATTAATGTAATAATAGTCAATATTTAAACCGCTAATAACCAAGACTTGTGTATTTAATTAAATTTAACCGTTAATTTTGCAACTCGGAGTTTAAGCACATCGAGTTTAATAGCCATAACAGCACGTCTGCGGATTGGTTAAAACGATGTAAGAACCATGTGGGGGGGGATTTCAGATATTGCGTCGGGGTTTAAAGCGCCCGTAAAACTGACTGAATGGCGAACGTTGGGAGGTGTTAAACCCGAGGTCCTATAAAGGCCGTTGGCTTTACTGAATTAAAGTTAAAGCCATTTTTATATACCAACCTTACTGAACTTGAAAAATCTGGTTAAGAGTGAATGGATTATATAATATTTAAGTAATTTATTGAAAAAATTGATTCATTATTAAGGATAGTTAACTGTCGTCAATCGTTATTGGTGTTTACTATTGTTGTTAATTAATTTCTACTCTTGATAACTGAATTGAACAATTGGTTATTTTTATTAATGAATTAATTTCTAGTGAATTGTTTCAAATTAATGAATTTTAATGAAATAACACTGAGTTAATGGTTTCAGTACTCTGTCGTAAATTCAGCTGAATATATTAACCATTAGTCGAGAAAGAATCAGGAAAAGTTGACGGTTATTCGATTCTACTCGTATAATTAATGTCACTGTTGAAATTCTTAATTTGGTTTTCAGTGTATCTGCCCGATGGAGGAGCGTCTGAACGCCCTGCTAGTCTTGTGGCAATCGCCGCTGCAACTGACCGTTTTCGGCGTCCCCTTGTCGTACACGTCGATCAGCACGGTAGCGTGTGCCCTGCTTATCGCGCTCGTATCTCGCGTCGCCCTCAAACAGATCGGTACCAATTAATACGGGGGATGGAAACAACAACAACAGCTACAACAACTTACAACGGTAGCAGCAACACTACGGCAACAGTGAAAAAGGCCCCAAAGACAACAGCTGTGATTTTTTATATTTATTTTTAAACAAATTTGCCTCAAGTTTACAGGGAAAAAAAATCTAAAATTGCGTAATATTCATCTTAATTACACTAATTTCTAGTCGTTTTTGTCGCTATTTTTTTTAAAGAAACAAATATGTCCTTTTCCAGTTTACAGCGAAGTTTATTGCAATAAAAGTTCAAATTAATAATATTTTGAGGTTATTCTTTCTCGACCACGTAAAACGCGGCGAGTTCTCGGTCGTATATCCAGCGCGGATGAGGGGAAACACCGGGTTAGTCGTCTGACAGACTTGCAGCAGGACGGACCCGCTCGTCAACCTGGGAGGACTATGGGACGCTGCCGTTTGAAGATTTCCCTAATTTTGGTTAATTTATTTTGTTTCCATGCTGTCAACGCGTTTCAAACCGGGTACATCACTGACGGAAGCCGAGATGTCGGCGGACCGATGGATCTCTTTTCTCTCGGTAATGCTATTTTGGTTCACAAATTAATTAAGTTGTACTAAACTGTAATTCAGACTTCACATTTGATAAAGTGACTGTTAATTAGTGTTGTTTTAGAAATATAATTGTGCATTTGATGGGTTTTTCTTAGAGTTGGGTTTTTACTTGGGTTTCCGTTTTGAAGCAGGAAACCCAGAAACGCTAACCGCACTCTTTCCTGTTTTATTAAAGAATTTGAAACTTGTGCGTTTATCCGGCTTTGCGTTTTATTGAAATTTTTAATTATTTTTAAGTATTAAATTAGTATTACATGAATTACAAGTGTGTTTTTAAAATAATAAATAACTAGTTTAACTAGTAGTGTTAGTTACTGGTTATTTTGAAATTAATGAGTGAACTGATTATGCGACGTGTTAATGATTTATCCATTGGCTTTCAATTGCAGAAGCGTACAGGACCCAAGTGAGGGACTGGCTGGACAAGCTCAACCGAGAACTGGACGATTTTATGCACGAATCGCAGGAACTGAGCTGGCAGCGCAGCGTCAACATGAGTGGAGATGCCGATGAGACGTCACGGCAGTTTTACTTGCGGCACTCGAAATGGAACAATGAGCAGTGTAGGATCGCCCGTCTTGTCCGACTGGAGTTGCTCGATTCCAGGTATACTTGCGACGTCTACGTATTCAGTCAATCTAATCTTATTCACAAACAGATAGATAGACAGACAGACAGACGGACAGACAGACAGAAAGGTAGACAGACAGCCGGGCAGATAAATAGACAGGTAGAAAGACAGGTAGATTGACAGATAGACAGACAGATAGAAAGAGAGATTGACAGACAGACAGACAGATAGGTAAATAGATAAATAGATACGTAGATAGATAGATAGATAGGTAGAGACATAAATAGTTAGATGGATAAATAGATTGATAGACAGACAGACAGATAAGTAAATAGCTAGATAGATTCGTAGATAGATAGACAGACCGACAGACGGACAGACTTACAGACCGGTAAACAGATAGATAGACAGACAGATAGATAGATGGATGGATAGATGTATTGCAAAGTTTGATTTCATTCAGGATGATGTTAACTAAAAGTCAATTAACTGAATATTTTAGGTCTCGCCGTATGCTGGGATTCTTCTGCAAAGGCTTCGATCTCACCTCCGAAGATTCAAAGTAAATAACTTAACATCTGCATAATTGAAATTACACTATATTAATCGAATATCAGAAATAAAAAGGTATGTTAATATTTTTTTACTGTTAATTTCTAATTTATTCCTTTTTTGAGCATTTACTAATCCTTACTGCTTGTAATTATCAATTTTAATTCGTATTAATTTGCTCGTATATCATAATACGTTAAAGTAAGAAAAGTAAATTATGACTTTTGTAGGAAATACAACGAGATTTTCCGAGAGATGATCCGCATCTACGCCTCGACTCGAGTCAACTTGATCGACCAGTCGTTCCGCGGAGAACCGGACCTCTCGCAGCTGATGATACGCTCGCACGACTATTTCGAGTTGCTGTGGGCGTGGTCCGAATGGAGACGGGCCGTAGGACCGCCCCTTAAGCCGCTCTACGCCGACTTCGTCCGCTATTTGAATATCGGAGCCAAAAGTCAAGGTTTAACTTTACTGGCAAATTTATATTAATAAATCTTGGAAATAGTTTGATATGATTTATATGTCAAATTTTAAATTAACATTCTAAAAATTAAACTTGAATGAAATTATTTGTTATAATGAGATTTTAATGTAGGTTTTGATGACATTGGCGAAAGCTGGAAATCCGAGCTGGAGATTCCTAACTTGGAGCAAGTGGTGGACGATCTGTACCGACAGGTGGAACCTCTCTATGTGGAGCTGCACGCGTACGCCAGGGGGAAATTGGCCGAGTTCTACGGGGAGAAGCTGGTCAGCCCCAATAGACCAATTCCTGCGCACGTTTTGGGTATTTAAACTAATTAGTTAATCTGAAAGATATATCTTATTCAACTGGTTTGATGGCTATTGTATTAAGTTATGTACATTGTATAGCTTATTCTTGAGAAATTTTAGTCTATATTGATGTCAAGTGACTCGCAAGATCTTTGCGTACAATTGAAATTAGATAGATAGATAGATTGACAGACAGACGGATAGGTAGACGGGTTGGTTAGATCCAAACTTGCTCAAGTACAGAAATGTAGAGTGATAGATAGACAGATCGGTAGGTAGATGGATAGACAGACAGACAGACGGACGGATATAGTTAGGTAGATTGGTTGTTAGATCCAAACTTGCTAGAATATAGATATATAGAGTGATAGATAGATTGATAGATGTTTAGATCGATGGATAGATCGAAAGGTAGGGTAGATTGACAGACAGGCAGACAAACAGTTACGTTACAAGGGATGGTAGATCCAGACTTCCTAAAATACGGGTATGTAGAATGATAGATAGATGAATAGATAGATATATGGATGGATAGGTAGATAGATAGAAAGATAGATGGATAGACGGGTAGACGGATGGATAGATAGATAGACAGTTAGGTCAGATGGGTTGGTAGATCCAAAATTGCTAAAATACAGACATATAGGGTGGTAGATGGACAGATGGATATTTAGATAGATAGGTAGGTGTCGATAGATACATAATTTTGAGGAAAAAAGTCAGAAACGGCTGTAAACGTGAAAAGCGGAAGCACTTTGGACTGTAATCACCGCGGCAGATAAGGGTTTAATCATTTGCTCGTGTTACGACACACAGGGCAAACATGGTGCGCCACTTCTCCAACATCGCCATATGCTATCGACACAGAGGGGGTTACCAACTTACTTCTTCACTAAAACACCTATTGACACCTGAAGCTCGTGAATTTTACAATGCCAATATATATACATTTAAGATTGTATAAGGTTAATCAGTATGCTGAATCAGTGTTCACATGCAAGATTAATTTTAATGTGACGGAAGATGAACTATTTCGCATTAGTCGTGTTATGAAAAGTAGCGCGCCCTGATGCAGATGATGCAAAAAAAACGCTATCAGCACCTCGGAATGGCCCTCGTTGAAACGCCATTAACTTTTTTTTCGCGTTTTACATCTTCTTATCTCTTAATCGCTATTCCTTTTTTATTAATATTACCCTCAGTTATATGCTGAATTAACTATCATCTCTTAATCGCTTATTTTTTAACCAATTTTTCAAAAATATTGTTATTATTATTATGGTTACGGAAGTTCTTGCTACTTCGTGCGTGGAGGTAACACGTGAGCCCAAGAATCTTATTCTGTTTTGGAGAATATCGTTAACGACTTGTTACTCGATTTTTTCGAAATGTTAATTATTATTATTGTTAAAATTGTATTGCTGTAGTTAAACTGATGATATTATTAACGTTATCTTGTTACTGCAGGTAACATGTGGGCCCAGAATTGGTTAGGAATCTACTCGATCCTGAAGCCGGAAGGTGCCACGGAATTCTCGGTCACTTCGTTTCTGCAGTCGCATAACCTGACGGTGCCGGACATGGTGGAAACAGCGCAGCAGTATTTCCTCTCGCTGGGGTTCGATCCTCTGCCGCAGACTTTTTGGGACAAGTCGCAGTTTTTCAAACCGACGGATGGACACGAGACCTCGTGTCACGGATCGGCTATGAATCTCTTTAAAGGAGATGTTCGGTATCGTATAATCTCGTTGATATCATTGCTAATTACATTAATTTAAAATCGCGTTTATGTTGCGAAGGTTTATGATGTGCGCCAAGGTGGGAGAGGACGATTTCATAACGACGCATCACGAGATGGGTCATCTCTATTACTATCTGTCCTATAGAGATCAGCCTCATCTGTTTCAGGTGATTGTATCTTCAACGTGTTAATTAACTCATAATTTTAATTACTATTAACTTTTATAATGGGGCAGTAATGAAGGAAAGATTCACGTGATAAAATCATAGTTTTAACGGCAATTAATTTGCATAATGAATCGTATTGAAGGGTTCGCATTCAAAGAATGAATGAATTGTAAAAGTTAAATTGAATCTGAAAAGGTATTGGGCAAATAGAACTTGGGAATCGATGTCTAGTCAACGTAGAGTGATTTAAAGTTTTCAAATGGACCGCAGTCTCGTGCACCGGTTGGAAAATTGATATTTGAACTGGCTGGCGATGTGTGTGTTGAACTTGGCTGAACGATCAACGATTCCATTAACCGGCAAAACGTTGAATTTGAACAGAACGGAGCCAATACGGCGTTCCACGAAGCTGTCGGTGACACCATTGTCTACGCCGTCATGGGGAGTTTGCACAATCGACACCAGCCACAACACCCGGATCCTCTATTCGACAGTAATCGCTCAACTATAGACTAGCAATACTACTTTTTTAATTTATTCCCGTTATATTTAACTTTAAATATGTATTTTTAAAGTAATTACAACTCAATTAGAATTTACTAGGACGTTTAATCACTTGTTATGCGAGCATATTTAAGTTATTTGATGGGATAACAGAGAATTTTTTAAATAATGTAATTGGGTAATTCGATTTTTAAACTTGAATTAATTCTTATTTAATATTTAGTTTCGTTCCTGTTGCACCAAGCCGTGCTGAAGATACCGCTAATGCCCTTCAGTCTGGTCATGGAGAAGTGGCGCTGGAACGTTTTCAACGGTAATATCGGCGTCGACGAGTACAATACCGCCTGGTGGAAGCTTCGCACGGCCTATCAGGGAATACTGCCGCCCGTTAAGAGATCCGAAGCGGATTTTGATCCTGGAGCTAAATACCACATTCCCGAGAATACTCCGTATATTAGGTAAATCACTTAAAAAATAGCTGTGTGTTTTACTATTGGATTGGTCAAGATTCTTTTTCTAAATTTAAACTCTTCTGTCTAAGCTGAATTTTGACTTGTTTTTATTTCGTAATTAGTTCAATAATAAACTTCCAATTAATGAATTGTAATTAACTTAATCAAATTTTGATTGGAGGTATTTCATCGGAGGGATCCTCCAGGTGCAGTTCCTGGACGCCCTGTGCGAGGCTGCAGGCCAGGGACCTAGATTTGGACAACCGTTGCACAAATGCGATCTATACGGTTCCGAAGAAGCTGGTCGACGTTTCAGGTCCTTTTCCAACATTTCCAATTTTTTTGAATTAAATTATTTAGCAAAATTTCGGCTCTTACATGGCGTTAATCTAATTTTTCTACTGTCTCGGTAGAATTTATTTTGAAGTTAATTAAAATTACAAGTACACTCAATTAATCAAGGTAACTTCCTGGTTTTTCATGTTTTTAACATTTAGCTAATTATATATACATAATCAGGCGATAGATGGCGCTAATCTGAAAGCTAATAGGATTGAATTATGAATCTAATAAAAATACTAGTTAATTGAGTTAACCATATGGGTTAGCTGAAAAACCGTTCGTTTTAGGTCCATGTTGTCCATGGGTTCCAGCGAGCCCTGGCAGAAGGCACTGGAGGCCATCACCAATGGCCGAACGAACCAGATGAGCGCGGAACCGCTGCTCGAGTATTACAAACCTCTGTACCACTGGCTTAAGGAGCAGAACCGTATCAACAACTTCACACTAGGATGGGATCCTGTATACAGGAACTAGCCATTCATTATCCCGATAAAAGTGACGTGACCATACCAAGGATTTCCCTCGTCATACTGACTAGTCAGAAACCACTGTTTTACTACTTAGAATCTAAATTTTAATTTAATTATATTAGAAATCTATAGTCGCATGAGGTCACTAACTGATGAGAAAAAAGTTATTGGATTTTAATTTCTTTCTCGCCATTAATACAGGAGTGTATTTGATCGTGAAATTCACCCTTTTCCTGAATTAACAGAGTTTCGTGCATCGGTTATAAATTTTACATTTAAGTATCAAACAAAAGTGAAGGTACAGGCCAGATTAGGAACTATTAAATGTCGCAAAGATCGGTTGCGTGACTTTGCCACCAGGTGGCGTTCATCCACTCGTTGTGTGAAAAAAACGAGCGGCAAATTGTCTATTGACCGAGATTAGCAGTCTGATCAAACCTGATGTACATTCTAACATTTAAAACGAAGTATACAATAACGAAATACGTAGCGCCGCACTGCGGAGTGTACGCAAAACACTATTAGTTGGTTTACTTTGTTAATTGAATAACATTTAATTAGCTGTCAAAGCATGGGATCCAGCCCTTGTTTATCTGCACGGCTTTGAAGGTTATATTCCGAGGTTCCATTAAGTTCTACTTGGGCGTTTTAGCGTTGCTCTTTGACGGTGGAAGTCTTCTTCTTTGTATTTGATGTCCCGTCCGAAGAGAAGAGACGCGCCAAGAGTTTGCAGATCTTGTAGCACGTGACCTCGGTGACTTGGAACATTGTCAGCACTGTCGAAGATGTTAAATGTCGTCAACGTAAATGATATCGTAAGGTGTGTAGGTGACGAAACGTAGAATCTGCGGTATGATACCTGAAGCGCCCAGCAAGAGTCCGAGGGTGCCGCCCACATCGCAGAGGAACGAGATGATGTCGTAGGAGAATTCTTCGGTGGTTTCTTCGTACGTCATATCGGTGAAAAAGACCTGCAATAGTAAGGTAACGTTTCAACATCTATGAAAACTAAATTAGATCTTGTATTGACATCATAAAGTTGATTGGAAGTTAATCTGACTATACAAATGTCATTGGGTCTGAAATTTAGGTCAGTTAGTAAATGAGCGGTACCTTGTATCTAGCACAGTTATCTCCTCGCTCGCTGGAATCTGCAAATGTACCGTAGAGCCTCTGCTTGCACGTGGTCTTGGAACACTCGCAGGTGTCCGGATGCCAGCCGATACCTTCCCACAACATGTCGCGATGGATCTCATCCGCAGCGAACAGCTGTTTGGATCCGCTGCAGTATGGTTTCTCATTCGGGGAGTCCATATAGGGTAATCTTATATCGAAATGGGATCGTTATCAATCGATATCTATATCGATTATTACTTTGATATGGGTAGTACAGTCTAGACCTTCCCCTGAAAAAGGGTTTCTGCTGGTTGCAAAAGTTGTTTGCTTATTGCTCCCACGTTTTCAAAGATACAGCAGCCAACAAAATATCTGCTGTAGAACTAGTAGCACTGTGTACACTGGTAAAGTTTCGTGTCAATAGGTTCGTTAGTTTAGCCAAAATAAAATCTTGAATTTATAACAAAGTTCGGTAATCTACCGCCATTCGGAACCCTTTTTTTTCCAAACTGTACCTGCAACCTGCTTTCTGGACAAAATGTCGGTGAAAACAGGCGGCTGCGCATCTGGTTGCAGTTTTCTTCTCGTTCTGCGAGCATTCCTTCTGAGGGCGATTCTGCGAGTAGAACTCTTTGACAAAGACGGAGATCTCCTTGTTCCACGAGTACTCGACGTAGAAACCGTGCGTCAGGGCGCGTAACTCGGGTGCATCGTTGATGTCGTCCACCAGGAGGTAAAACGACTTTACCGAGTCTCGTTTAACGTCGGGACCTTTATATTCATTTATAAGATTACAAATTTAATGGTAGGTAATGAGGAATCAATGGGTCCTGCATCAATTGAGCGTGAAAACGGAATTACACAGCTTCATGTAGAGACCGTGAAACTGGCCGCTGACCGTCACAGGCGGTGGAGTGTAACGGACGCATCGGCCCAGCACTGTGTTGACGGGAGCGAACTCGTTGATGATGTCGCATTTCTTCCCTCTTCCATAGTAGCACTAAATAAAAGCATGAGCTCATTAATTGCACTACGAAAGTAAGGCTACTAAATCATTCAAGTTAAAACAGTAATTAGCGTAAAAGCTAATGACTTGGTAATATTGTAAGTTTCCCATTAGCAGAGTTGTACAACTATCTAAAGAATTAGGATCGGCGTATCAACATTATTGCAAAAGCTTAACAGTTCACGACCTGGTAACACTTCAGGTTTACAAAAGGATCGCGCAAGGGTACTACGACAATTCAGTAGTGCTTCTGCGCAATGACGTCATGTCACGTGACTCTTCATAAGGTTCTGTGGGTTCCTATACGCATAAACTCATTTCACAGTACATTCTTTGTTTTCATGTCAGAAATTCGTAGATAAACCAAAATAATTGCCACGTAATTTCCAGGAAAAGGAGAGGAATTACGACGAAAGTTTTTCCGATTTCGCATGAAGAAAAATGGGAACAGCTGGAACCGTCAAGATGGTGGACACTTCAAAACGCACAAGCCCTATAGGGTGTTCAGTAGCCTCAAGATGGCTGCCAGTGACGGTCGTTGCATACCAACCGCTAGGTGGCGTCCTTACCTGCGCTATATACTCTCGGAGATCGACTGCCGTCTTCTCCCAGATGTCGTTCACATCGTAGATATCGGCCAGTTGATACATGGCATCGGCGTGGTTCTTCAAGGTGGATGGTGGGTAGTGAGTAGCGTATAAAGATTCAATCTTGTGAGGATCCAGATGCGATGTGTCGTTGTCCAGCTTCATTCGATACGGGCAGAGTATCACGGCCGGGAAAACCAGCGTATTGTTTCGAAGGTATCGGACATTGGTTGATACCGGCGTAGACAAGTAATACTCGAGACGGTTATGAGTCTGGATCAACATCAACGTGAAACAAGTGCAGAGTACTATCCACCAAATCAGGCGCCTGCAATACATTCATAATAGCTATCAGCTCGATCTCTAATAAGCATATCAGCAAAGGTTTTAAGTTGATGGTAAGTTGGTAGATGGTTGTACCGGATCTTCGCAGCGCTGGGATTTAAGGCAATCTTGAGTCCGACAATAGCGATTTCGGCGAATCTGGGCTTCTTTGGTGAATCTGGTTTGCTAGAATCGTGAGGTTTACTCGGGCTGATCAAATCTGGCGCGCTGATCCAGGCGATGCGTCGTTGTTTATCGTCGCTAAGTTCTGAAACAGTTAGATTAAAGTTAATTGCAATAATTTCTTAAGTGTAAAAACCTCGACGAGTCCTTCATGCTGGGCCGATTTATCAATGTGCACGTAACGCTGTGGCGTGAGGCGGACGCGCTAGGACTAACTGGACAGTCATGGCGTGTGGCGTGTTTAGTTAAAGGTGTCCCTGGTTGAATGTTTTATGAGACATTTACAGACACGCACACATTGTTAAGAAAGGACAAATGTCTCCTTTTCCGACATTTCTCATGCAAATCTACACAAGAGTTCTGTATGATTATTGCTTGTACCTTGAACGGCTACTCGAAATTTCCAATGTTACACAAGATTAGCCAAACATTACTATAGTATTCAATGAAACTACATCACTTTCAAGGTTTGTAACACGTTCCGTTCATGGCTAAAATGATTTCAAAATGGAATCAAGTATACACACGGGAAATAACTATCGGGTCCACGAGGGTATAAACACGTGTTTTTATTTCTTCCCGTTGAGTATCCTCTCTTCCGGAATTATTTATCACCTGGAAAAGAACAAACGAGGGGTGAACAAACCCAATGAACCGCCATTTTCCAGGAGATGACGTTATGTCAACTACACGTCAATCAAACAGTGACCCTTTCCTTTGTTATATTTAGGGATAACAAGGGGGTGTGACGGGGTGAAAGATGCATTCACATGATAACGTACGGACTATCAACCAAACAGGGTTCTTGCTGGCGAAATGTTGATTGCTCATTGCTCCTACACTTTCAAAGCTATTGACACCCGAAAAAAACTGGATGTAAACCGACAAGTACTTAACACACTCTTAACGTTTCGTTAAAGTCGGTTGGCTACTTTAACCAGAAGAAAAATTTTAAAATATCCCGCCATTCAGGACTTGTAATGCTCTGAACTGTACAGCTACAGTTCAAATTTACTTCTTATAACACAAACCGAATCAGATTGCAGTGCGGTTAACATTTTATTAAAACTGTAAACTATAAAGTTAATGATGGAAAAGTTAATTATTATATATTATCGAGAGAAAAATTTCAAAGTAGTTCTATATTTTTCCGCTAGATGGCACTGCTACGTAAACAGAGCGGTTATAGAAAGTTCCATAACGCCTTTACCGGTTAAAGAGGGCTTCCGCGTGAAGCTGCCCGTAGTGTGCAAGAGGACCATGGGAACAAAGCCATTGCCCCTTGCAGTTGCAGTCGACAATTCACCGCGGAACCGAGCTGGTTTGCTCAGTTGTCACAAGTTTCACCCTGGGAAGGAAATATCCAAACATTTCAGCCAGTCTGTTTTTGTTTTTGACTTTCGATTTGCAAACTGTTAGTGGCAGTGAGTCGCGAATTCAGACACTCGAATTTCTTTTCTGAAATGTTTCTTTGATCTAGTTTGAATCGTGAAGGGAATTCAAGAGGATTTTTCTCCTCTGTTTTGGGGCAAAAAGCCGCTGTCTCGTTATTTATTTGTTTTGCTAACGACTCCCTTAATAAGCCAAGATGGCGGCTAGCGATGACGAGCCTCTTCACTTGTATGAAGTGTTTCAGAACTGTTTCAACAAGATCGCCAACAAGCAAGGTGAGTCGTTTAAAACGTTCCCGCCGCCCCGAGCTTTTCGGCCACGAGTCTGAAACGACACCGATGTGGCTGGCTGTCGCCCGGGCTCCGTTCATTTCGTACCGCTCGTCATCTCGTGGTTTTCTCCATGTCATTGATAGCGGCAATGGCAGCGGAAGAATTTACGTTCGCAATTAACCAACTCGTGCCCGTTTCTTGACGCGACGTGCCCGCACTTAAGCGTGATAACTCAAATTCTTTTTATCTCTTTCGCAGACAAGTCTTCGTACCAGCAGCCGTACGGCACCATGGACGAGAGAATGGTATGAATTACAACTGGGAATTCTTATGTGCTGCTATCCAAACACGTTCGCTCGAGCGTGCCCGAGTAGAATCGTAAACGACCGATAGAGATATTTTAACAATAACCTTTTTTATTTATAACATATGAAAATCAGAAATTTAACCAATGAAACGGCTGGATTTTCTTATTTAAATGTGTTATTTTTTTTTTGGTCAGGTTTATGGTCAACCCAGCGGTTTTGGACCATCCGCAACAGCATCCGCAGACCCTTTCGCGGCGGACACGCCTTATTTCGCCTTTGCAACTTCCGGCCAACCGCCCAGGCAGAACCTGCCCCAATCAGCGGTCAGACGGCGCAAAGATGTAATACTTAATAAAAGACACCAAATCAAATATAATCCAACGATTTTAAGTTAGCGAGGAATGAAATAAATATAAAATGACTTAAATTTAACATGAAGAAAATTAGAGAATAAGTAAAGCCGAAAAGTAATGAAACTGAAAAATTAAAATGAGACTAAAAGTAAAGTTAATTATACTCAGGGCCTGGATTCATCCAACACGGACAGTGCGGACCTGGCACCTCAGAATTGGGTAAGTGAATTTTCCCTTTAAAGTCTGTCTCCAGGTGGTTGATAGTTACCTAACTATCGGATAGAATCTAAATAAACAGAGATATATAGATAGGCAGGTAGATAGCTAGATAGGTGGGTAGATAGTAGATAGATAGATTGGTGTCTCACCACTTGATAACTGGGTAAGTGGTTTCCTCCCCTTTTGAATCCGTCTTTAGAGAGATGGGGAAACTGAAAGGTTTGCGGAAGTGCGGAGTAAACCGGAAAGAGCACGTGCTCGTTTTAATATGCCCTTGTGATGAACCCCCGTGAAATGCGAAACCAATCTCTTTAACTTTGCTCCTTCAGTGTCCTTTTTCCCCCCTTATTGCACGCGTTTTCCTCGTTTACGGCGGAAAAAAAATAATACAGGTTTCGAGACTTCCGGCGTTGCATGGAAGACCGTTACGCTTCTATTCAACTGGTCGACCGGTCTCGGGTTACGTCTGCAGAAGCGACTGGGAAGAAAAGGGGTTCGTCGATCCTGTTGCAACCCCTTTTTTTGAGGTTCCGTTTGAATGGGATGTGATGAAACATGTGCTGAACACTGTTGAATGATTTCTGGCTGGCCATTTCATTTCAGAACGAACTCTTGTGAGGTTTGAAAATGGATCGATCAAGACGTCTGTTTGAATGGGAAATGATGGATGGAATGAAACACGTGTTGAGCAGTGTTGAATCACTTGTAGGGTTAATTGTAAACCCGAATTGTAGATCCATACCGTATGATTCCCGAAAGTTAAACTAGTGAATGAAATTGATTCAATAATTTTGACTTGTTGGTGATTGATTGATGAACACGTTTACTTGAAGGGGAATCACTGAAGCATGTGTTGAGCTGCGTTGAATCACTCTGGGTTGTTACAATCTTCTTTAATCAGAACTCATGTTACAAAGATGCTCAGGTAGCTAATGAATGAATAAGAAATTGCTAGACTTTAAAGTCAGTTTGAATGGAAGTAATTCAACACGTACTAAACACTACCGAGTCAATTCGCATTATCTATTCACCTGGAAAACGACCATAATGCTGTGAATGAACTTTGAATGAAGTGCAGTTGAATATTGATTGATTAAGACGTCTTACAAGTGATGAGGATCGGGTTTTGGGACGCGCACACACACGAAGCGGGTCGTTGCTCTTTTTGGAATTTCTGGCCGAGGAGTGAGAAGAAAAGCCGCTGGGAAGTGGACTGTCGAAACGGCGGCCGCTTGTCGCCCAAACTCTGACTTTTTTTCCAGCATTTATTCAGTGTGCGTGTGTGAGCCGAGCCTCGCCATTCTTGTGGTCGACTATTGTCCCGGACAATGTCCAGGCGCGCTGCCCGGTGTGAAATCTTACAGGAAAAGATGATTCCTAGTTGAAATTAACTCGAAATTTCTCAGAATTTCTAAAGGACCCAACTTTGGGGCCAGTAGAGTTTCATAACAGTTTGATTAAAATATGACTTGTCGTCGAAACATCAATTAACGCAGGAGTTGGTTAAGATAATGCAATACGAGTTAACGCTGTGTTTTGATTAAAAGGTTGGATTTATGACTGGATTTACTGTATTGTTTAGCAATTAACTTTAATTAATGCCCTCATCTTGATAATTTATTTCGACTTGAATTTTTAATTTATGGTCAGTTATTATGTTTCCAGAAGAGTTAATTAAAGTTGACAAATTGTAAAAATGTAATCGTATTCCTATGGAATGCACCAGTTTTGTTAAATCATCTTGTTTTGTTTTCATCTTTAGTCATATTAAAATTAATGTTGAAATTACGGGGGGAATTCAGTGTAAATTTCAGTTTCGGTTAATTTTTTATATTTTGTTATTATATTTCATTTTTTTGTAAAATAAGATTTCTTGGTGTTTTTTTTGTTGTTGCTTTTGATGAGTCTTGTTTGAGGCGAGTTTCCCTGTTTGCTTGGCTGGCCATGCTTGGCCATTTACTCGACCGGCTCTTCTTAATTTAATATGCTGAGAGTGGGAAAAAAAATCTCGTGCACAGAGAATATCACCCTCTGTATTAATTTTTAAATACCCAACTTGGAAGTTAATTAAAATTAACCCGAAGAAAATGGAAAAGTGGACTGCAAAAATTAACGAATTTATTTTAACTTTATAATTTGACGAATTTGTTGAAAATGTAATTCAGGGGAAGGAGAATACGAATAAAAATTGGCGCAATTTTCTCTCGGGGGGATCCCAGCAGATGGACGCTCTTTTGAGAAACGGTACATTTTTTGGCGAAAAAAAACGAGTCCTAAAATATAAAATTGAAAGAATGAGGAGAATGTTGAAAAAAAGAAGGTGCGAAACTGGAATCTATCCTGTAGTTAACAACAAAAACGGCGCGAGGGTAAAGTAGTACGAAGTAAAAAAAATTAAAAAACGAATAGGATAACACGGTTAAGGCTGAATTTGCTGAACGTGTTAATTGAGATGTTATTTAAAAAATTAAAGGTAATTTTTGACACGATCTCGATACTGTATTAATAATATCTGCTAATGTATTGATAGATTTTTGTTTTCGCTAAACGAACCAACCGATATGAACGAAACTTTTAACAGTCTGCTGAGTACTACTAGGTGTACATGCAGAATTTTTTGGGTAGCTATATCTTTGAAAGTGTATCAGCGAAAAGCAATCAACTTTACCCCAGCAAAAACCTTTTCTTACTGCTTTAGACTGTACCCTGGTGAAGAGTAGTAAAGATCCTGCGGGATCTGCTGACTTTAAGCCTTTGTCGATTTGTTTGAATGGTGAAATCGTAGGTGGACTATTGAGAGTAACGCGGTGAAGATTGAAATCGAGGATCCTGCGGGATCTGCTTGCTTTATATCCGTGGAAAAGAGGTTTGACAATATCAAATAACCAGGCGCAACTTATGTGTTAGAAGGATCCTGTTGAATCCATTAACATATAACTGTATGATAACTTAAGTTTGAAGTAAAACGTAAGGTTCTTCCTTGAGAAATAGTGGAACGATCCTGCGGGATTTTTTCTTTGAAATTTGAGATATTTCTAATTATTAGTTTACAAAAATAATAATAATACGAATGATATTTAACTGGGGGTCTAGTTTTATTTGTATAAAAACTCCTGCAGGATCGTTTAGTTGTTTTGTGTGTGTTTAAAGCTGGCATTTGAAGTGGAAGCCGGGGTTTGTTGTTTGTAAGGCAAGGGTAAATAAGATTTATTATGCGAGTATGTTCTCTTTGTGCAAGGGCGATCGTCAAGTGGTTCTCACGCGGTCAGCGTCCCCTCCCCCCCCCCCTCCCCCGCCAAAAGGATCGCAACAGTCCCGCACAATTCCCTTTTGAAAGCAGCCGAGCGTGAATCGTTTGGCGCCTCCCAAATCGGCCGGTATCTTCGCAACCAACATGTGCTAAAATTGCATCGTCCCCGCTCGTTTCTCTTCCTTTTATTTTATCCCACTTTTCTTCCCATCTTTTCCATTCGTTCCTCTTTTACGGTCAGATAGATAGATAGTTAGATAGACGGATGGATAGATAGATAGATGGACATGACAGATGGATATACAGATAGATTGGTAGATGGAAAGATAGGGTAGGTAGGTAGATGGATGAAAATATAGAAAGGTAGATAGATGGACAGACAGATAGATAGGAAGGTTGATAGGTAGATAGATAGAGAGACTGATAGATAGATAGTTCGTTACTATAGACAGTCATACTAAATTTGTATGGAAAACAGGAATGTAATCAAGTTAATTGATATAAAACGGAGAGGTTTGGTGGTTGTCTGTTGTCAATCACCCAAATTTCGTAATGGTTTGGCGCCTCCAAATCGCCCAATATCTTTTCAATCAACATGTTCTGAAATTGCTTCATTCTCACTTGTTTCTCTCCCTTTTCTTCTTCTCTTATCATTCATTCATTCTCTTTTCTGGTCGTTTCTTGTTTTCTTTTTTAGATTATTTTATAAAATCATAAATCGATACTTAGTCATCGATTATTTGTTAAACTATTGATTATTCACTTTTCTGTGGGAAATGGCATAAACGCAGCATTGGCGCTTTCTCAATTTTTTTTAAATTATAGTAATTATTTTAATAATATCGATAAATCTAACTTGTGTGAAGAAATCATTTAGTTAATTTATTCATATTTTGTGTTTAATTCGAAGGATGATGATGTATCGGTAGTTAATTATCGACGAGTACTTAAGTTATCGACTATTTACCTTTGTATTAATAATAGCTTAAAGATATAATAGCTTAATGAGCAGTCGATTAATTTAAATTCGTATAAAATGTTATTTAAGTTAATTACAATATTATGTGAATGTTGGCAACCAGTCGAAGACGGTAATTTTTAAGATATTTTAACTGGATGAGAATATTCAGTGTTGGTTACCTACTGAATAGACATTGTCCATGAAGTTTGCTATAAATAGCACAGGTCGTTTGTGTTTAGCAAGTCGAGCACTTAAGGAGAAGATAGGATAAGGAAATGGAGGACGAAGAAATAGAGGAGCGAAAGAAACGTGATAAATGAAAGGGCGAGACGTTAAAGAAAATACAAGTTGGATAACTAATGGTTGTTTCTGTCGTGTCTCGAGATGGTTCGTTCAGACGTGAGGAATTCGCCTCCCACGCGGCTAGTTTGCCTTTTCTTAAACCATGAAGTAAATAAAGACGGCGAGAGTCATTGGAATGAGTCATCAGAGAGTCATCATAACCTCTTGAGAGTCGGTGGTAATACAAGTTATTCGGTGTGATGTATAACTCGATGAGAGAGGTAAAGAGTCATTGGTGAGTCATATTTGAGTCATTAGGGAGTCGTCGTGACCTTTTTGAGAGTCAGTATTATAAGTTATTCGGGGTGACGTATAACTTGATGAGAGAGGTAAAGAGTCATTGGTGAGTCATATTTGAGTCATCAGGAAGTCGTTTTAGCTACTCTTAAGAGTCAATTATGGATAAAGTAGTTTTAACTCAGTAAGAGGGATAGAGAGTCCTGGGAGTCAAGAGGAGAATGAGTCATCGGGCGGTCATCATAACCTTTTGGGAGTCATTAGTAAAACAAGGTTATTCGGGGTGATGTATAACTCGATAAGAGAGATAGATAGTCGTTAGTGAGTCATACCTGAGAGTCATCAGGGAGTCATTTTAGCTACTTTTGAAAGTTAGTGTCGTTTAAACTCAGTAAGAAGGATAGAGAGTCATTAGAGAATCATCCTCGATACTTTACAAATTCAACGATAAATCGTTTACGTAAGTTCTACATTATTTCAGAATTATTGGGTGACAAATCATTACCAACAGTATTGAGTCATTTTGAGTGTTACTTCAGCTGTTACTTCATTTCAGTCACTTGTGAGTTATCCCTGTTGGCTGAGAATCATACTTGACTTTGAGGACTCGCGATCACCTACGTGAGTCATCTGTGAGTCACTATTTAAAGACATTCAGCAGTTCCTTGGAATCCGAGTAAAGATTCATAACATATAGTCCGAAAATTATGTGAGTCATAGTGAGTCACGAGTCAATCGCTTCTCCTAAGGTGCGATTAATTCACTGTGCCATTCAAAATGAATCCAGTGTGGTTAAATATTTAGTTACATTAAATGAGTCATTGTGAGTCATTTTGTACACCATTTTAGGTTTATTTTTTTTTAATATTTAAAGTATTTTTTTAAACAATTTAATATTTTTGTTGTTTTCTTTTTGAAAAAAGGGCGGCAAACAAATTATCGCGTCGTCCGCTAGAGTTTATCGACCCGCTCACGGTGGCCCTTTCGTTTAATTTACTCCTCTTTTAAATTATATCGTAAAATAAATCCCAAATTTTGTTTTCTAAATTTTATAAATAGCCCAAGGGTCTAATGAAGGAGATGCTGTTTAAGTGAAGAAAGGGATGTTCTATTGGGATAGGGAGTCATGTGTGAGTCAATTTTTGCGTCATGGGTGAAATATTCGTGGTTTTTGAGGGAAGAAAAACGTGTCGAGGGTCGCATCTGTCGTCTCTTTCGGCCAGGATCATTCATCGTCGGCCACCTTGTGCCTTCTCCTTTCAGTCTTTCGAGTAATTTTTTTTCGACTCTTTTATGTTTTTGGCTCAACACACGTTGTGAAAAATGACCGCTTTCAGTCTAATTGTAGCCGCTGACTTATTACAGTCGCACGTTAACGTACTTTTATGTGTGTGTTACAACTCCCAATTTGGCGCATTGGCCAAGATTGCCGTGGATTTTATTTCCCTCGTCTATTGTTAACAGTTTTTTATTTTCTATTTCTATTATTGTTTGAAATATGTTTTACGGTGCGTGTTGAGTTTTGTTAGCACTGAAGCCGTTTGCCAGTCTTGCTCGTTTATTGCGCTTTTAGTGTTTTAACATTCAACCGGTTGTCCGATAGCACTGAACAATAGCGCAAAAAGTTGGGGGAAAATTCGCCCTCTGTTGTGTAATTTTTGTGGATTTTTCCTAGTATTTCGTGTGGCTTTTCTTTCAGGTTTGAACTGGTCTTCTGTATAGGAATTTAGCGTTTTTTGAAATGAATTGAACGAATCATTTTTGATTTTCTTGAAGATTGTCCGAACTTTTTCCGGTTTGCGGACGTCAAAAAGTTAGCCGTCTCTATCGGAGAACTTCCCGTTATTATATACAAGTTATTGTTATAGTTGGTACTGATATCGGTATTTACTGTAGTTGGTACAGTAGTCAACCTTGGACATTGACTTTGCGATGTGTGGAACCCCGGGAAGTATGGATTTTTGTGCGGAGCGGAAGAAAGCTGACGGATGGTTTCTGGTTCAGTGCGGCGCGTGTAACCTTAGGGACAGTTCCGTTTACTTCCCGTTTGTAAAATAAAACAGTTTGGATTATTATTTATTAATTGCTATTATTATTAAGTATTTAGGTAGTTATTCTTGAAAGTAATTTGGTATTAATGTTGGTATTGTGATGTAGCGATCGGGCCATTAATTTTCGCGGAAAACTAATGACGAAGTGTTCACGAGTCACGTGTTTCTAATGGTCGAGGGATTTTGTTTGGTGTTTTAATTAAATAGCTGTTTGTTTATTCTGTAAAAAGGCCGTTTTCTCGTTTGAAGGGAGCAGCGAGCCGCTATCGCTCGGGCTCTCTCTCTCGGCAAAGATACGATAGAAATGCAATTTGAGCCGCTGCTTTTGTTTAGCAACCCTACAGACTGAAAGGCATCCACACGCTCTCCAAATTGTTATTTTCATCCATTCTCTCTCTCTCTCTCTCTCTCTCTCGTTCTATCCTTTCCTCCAAGAAGAGGACTGCTCTTTAAAAAATTCTCCGTTTTCTTCAAAACGTTGTATTTGTATTATAAGGAAGAAGACGACAAGTTAGAAGGCCGGTTGAAACGTGAAACTTTTGGGTCTATTTGGACCGCCCTGCTGGTTGAGAGTAGTTCTAGATAGTAGGCTTATAGGAACAAGTTAGGTTGAGCGGATGTTAGATAGATAGTTGGTTCGAATCAGTGGTTGTTTGGGTCGCTTTTGGGTCAGTTGGACCACCCTGCTGGATAAGCGGCTATTTGGTGGGTGTTTGAGCCATTTTCGGGTCAGTTGGACCACCCTCTAGGGGGTCTTTTCGTTGTACGTCGGGGTTAGGTGTTAGTGTTTTAAGGTGGAGAGACTTGCAAGCGACTGTTCGGGGTATTCTGGTCCAGTCTGTGAGGTAATTTGCACTTTGTTTGGGTCAGTTGGACCACCCTGAGGAGTCTTTTTTAAAGGTGTTTTGGGTTTAGATGCTAATGTTTTGAAGGTGAGAAAGCTAACGCGGGATTGCCTTGGGGTATTCTAGCCCATCTAGTGGGTCATTTGGACCAACTTTAGGGTCAATTTGGGCCATCTGTAAGGTCTGTACTTGGTCTTAGAAATCTGTGTTTTGAAAGTGGAAGACGTAGCTAGGGTCTGTCTGGGGTATTTTGGTTTGACTTATGGGTCAATTGGACCAACTTCAGGGTCAATTTGGGTCACCTGTAATGTCTATAGTAGCCAGTTGAACCTTAATAAGCTGTGCTCTAGAGGTGGGAAAAAGATGCGGCTTCAGAAGGTTTATCGTTTGGGTCTATTGGGCCACCTAGATGTTTAATGCGTGGGATGTGGATTTGGATGGGATTTAAACCCTGCTTAGGGGCATTTGGACCACCTCTGTATAGGTGTATGGTCGAGATGGTTCAGTCTAGAGCAACCGAGGGAAATTTGATTGCTTACTAGGAATGTAGAACTAGTTGTACTTAATATACTCGTCCAAGTTTCCTTTTGATTGATTCGTTAGTTTAGCTGAAATAAAATCCGAAAGGTTAGAAATGACAATCAGAACCCCTTTTTGCTCCAGACTGTGCACACTGTTGCGTGTCTTGGTAACATTTCGGCTAAGCGCTCCTTTGATTGGATATTGTTCTTGATGTCACGTAAACAATCGAAATCAATAGAAGCGATTAAAGGTGACTTGGTCAGCTCCCACTTGCGACGCTAATGAGACTACGCCCCCACTCTTTTTTCCCTCGTGTTCTTCTCTGACGCACGAGCTTTGTCTATGGTGACAATACCCGAAGGAATTGCTGACTCACCGTGAATCTCAGTGGGTCGTTTACCTTGAATCTCGCTGGATCGACTCTCAAGATTCATAATTGGAGATTTGGACAAGGCCTTAAGAGCCAGGCAAGAATCATTTGCGAACGATTACTTTTATTAACTGAAATACTGGACGGGCGAGTCGCGTTATAGAACCGACATGATGATTCTGAGATTCTTTGAAGATTCGCGATCAAATCTACTTTAGGAGCGGTAAGAGTGACTGCAATGCGTGAATCACGTGGAATCGTTTCATAGAGATTCATAGTGTGTCATGTGTATTGGCTGAAGTACCTGATTCAGTTGGTAGCGAGTCGTTCTGCAAACCTGACGTAGGAATGATTCTTAAATATTAAAGAAATTCACGAATGAGTTTACTATAAGAGCCAGTAAGACTGACAGTCTTGCGTGAATCGCTTGGGAACGATTCATTCTGAAAGAATCGTAAAGATTCATTTGTATTAGCTGAAGTACTTTGTTTAATTGATTGCAAATCGTGTTGCAAAACTACGTACTGTTGATTCTTCAGTTTCAACAAGATTCACTTTGTCTGAATCTTTGGGAAAGAGTAGGAGTGTAGGACAGGGGGAGAGGGAAGATAAAGCCAGAAATCTAGAAAAGTGGTGTGATACTAGGAGGGCGAAAGTGAAAACCAAAGAGGAACCTGATGAAAGCAAGGGCAGAAGGGGAGGAGTTGAAACACGGCGTCGTCCAGTCCGGCGTCGCGTCGTTTGCCGCGCGCGAGGGCTTTTCCTGCCCGCCGGCTATTCCCTCACACACACACAACCCGCACTCCCCCTCTCTGTTAAGCTGCTGCACACCCGGTGTGTCGGTGTGTACGGTGTGTGTACCTGTTGGGTTTTCGAAGAAAGACGGTCAGTGTTTTGTCGCGAGTTGCCCCGTGTTGCAGTGTGTGTTTCCACTTTGATCCAGCGGCGATAGGTCATCCGGATTTTGTGCGCGCATGCTATAGTGACAAACAACATGGTGGAACAAGGTCACTTTCAAGGTCAAGTGATGCGCAACGCTGATCTTGAGAGCGTCTTTGACGCCGCGTTCGCGACGTCGGCGTCGCTGCGGCACGCGCCCGGCAACGCGTACACCAGCGCGGCGACACAGCAACAGTATTCGAGTTACTACAATCACAACTTAATGGAGGTAGGTCGGATTTTCACATACGTTTGGAGCAGAGATGTTGACTAGACATTGGTCGGGATTTGGCTAGTCAGGGCGACAAGTCGGGAAAGTTCAGTGTGGAAGGGGACAAAAAGCAGCAGCAGCAGCAGCTGCTGTTGCGATTTGCCCGTGTGCCCTTCGGGTTCAACAGACGACCGTTGCTCTCCCACCTGCCGTAGAGGAATGCTTACTGACCGAACACTGCCTCCCACCCTCTGGTGGACATTTATCACTCGTTTGACTTGTAAGAGAAACCATTCAAGTCACATGATATTCTAAAAGTCCGGAAAAGTTTACAAGACATGCTTGAAAGAATCGCGCAGGATCAGATGGAATCCCGGATAAGGTTGATATGCAGGTGACACAAGAGTGAACCTCAGAGTCTTCAGACTTAAACCCAAAATCCCTTGAAGATTCTTGAGGCTGATTCTCTCTACAATTCTGAATCTAGGGATCCTATTAGCATACTAGTCATTTTTGGTTTCAAATTCAGTGATTCCCAAATGGAAGCCGGGATAAGGAGGATGTGCCTTCAGTTTGAAATCCAGAAACCCTTGAAGATTCTTGGGCCGACTCTATGAAAATTTTGAATCTGGGAATCAAGGAATCCTGTTAGCACACTAGTCATCTTTGGTTTTAAGGGATTCTCAAAATCTTCAGTTTGAATCCCAAATAATCGCTGAAGTTTCAAGTGCGAGAATCCAGGAATCTTGGCTGCTGCCCTACTCTTTTGATGGCCGGACTCGACAATAGTCGAGTTGAATGATTCTTGAAGATTTACAAGTCGAGTCTTTGTGTGGGTACAAAGCGCGGCTTTTTGGAAAACGTTGTCGAAGAGGCTGATGGAGATCTTGTCGCCGAGAGTGTCACCTGTCGAGGGATCGCTTGTTGGTTTTAAGAGAAAGTTGCGGACCCTTGAAAGCAAGAACCATGTTCTGTAATTAGCTCTAATGGCCGAGACTTTTTCCACTTTTTTCCACTTGAGAACTTCTCGTCGAGTGTCACGAAAGATGCCGTCTGCTGATTTGCCGATAACGTTTCCACGGAATCACGACCCGAGTCCCTTTTGTTTACTTTTTATTCATTTATGTATTCTTCAAGATTTTATCTGAATATGCTCGATGCCCTTTTTACTGGCCACAGATTGGCTACGAGCATCAGACAATGGACGTAAATTCAAATGCGTTCCTCTTTGCATACATTATAAGAATGATATTTGAAGCAGTTTTTCTCTGTCCGGCCAAAGGGGTAACAGGTGGTCTACGGATATTTTTTCAGTCATTTTTTTTCACGCCCTCCAATTTTCGAGAAGGAGGTATAAAACAAAAAAAATGTTCTAGGTCTGTTGAAGCCGAGCTATAAATCTAGCAGGCAAATTCTGATTGGTTCCAGTACTATTTCTCGGCTACCAAGTTTGGCTTTGTTTCGTATTTGACGAAAGGTAGTCAGTAATATGAAAATGAAGAGGTTCTCGGGATCGTGTGTAGAATAGTACTGGAGGCGGAGCCAAATTCCTTAGGTCGGCTTCACGACTTGACGACAGTGTTTCATTGGTCCGTTTCTTGGGTTTAACCAATGAATTGGGTTAAGTGAAAAGGACTGTTTTGCTTAGGTCGGCTTCACGAGTATGAATGCTGTACCGTCCGTGTCAGCTCTTATTCTGTTCCATACAAGAACGGTGATTACAGCTTCTTTTATAGATTTATTTCTTCGTGCGATTTACAACCGCGTTTAGCACCGTTACATCCGTTTCGCTATCAGAACCATTGGCGTTACTGTATCTATTTTTTTAATACAAAAAAGACGCTTTTGCAAACTTTGTCCCGTAGAGTGAAGCACCTGAATCATAAAGTTGGTAATTGGCATTAATGACTGCGCTTTTGGCGAGGAGACTGCTGGCGTCACATGTGTGGATGAGACTTCGATTCCCCTTTTTTGAATTATCACAATTTCCCGCCTTTTTAAAAAAAAAATCCTAACCTTGTCTTCTTTTGTTCTGGTCCCCTTTTGTAATTAGGCAAATGAGACTTGATTAAATTTTCATCTTTGTTGTGGCGTCGCTATTTTTATGCGGAGCCGGTCGTAAACAAACGCTCCGTTAAGATGCGCGGCGCCCCCGTTATTATTAAGATGGAATATGCGTATGATTTGTGTGAACGTGTGTAGTTATTGTCGAGCCTCTCAGCTGGGCATCTGTTAGCAATTGAGTTCTTATGTGTGTGTGCAGCCGCGAGTGCCCATTAGCACATTGTTTTTCGCGTCTCGCCCGATAGAGAATCATTCTCGGAGGATTCTCGAGTAAAATATCCCACTTGGAGTTCTGACATTTCAATATGATGATTCACGATGACCAGTAAAAAAAAATTGTTGAGAATTTCTGCCGTATGGCTGTGATTACTTGAAGTATGAAAGCCGCAGCGGACCCTATTTCGGCTGGCCGTTTTTCGAGAATACCTGGAAATGGTCCGGTAATTATTGGGACTGTTTCATGTTCATGTCTTGCTTGTTTTTCGACGTGTATAATTAGCTTGAGTTCGTCAAACCCCACCAGCGGACACGGGGAAACGTATTTTGTCCCTTTCAAACGTTTCGAAACCACATTTTTTGAGCAATAAAATAACAGTGAAGCGTTGCATAAAGCTATACTGAACTCGTGAATGGAGTCGGCACTGAACTACTGAACTGCGCAGCTTTGACTGAAAATGACAGCACTGAAAACCATCTTCGTGCAAGTCTGAGTGACTAGTGATTCAGTTTCAGTCCATGCGAAATTCAGCAGGTCAACGATTTGCTAAACTACTGCTGGTTAATATGCTGAATACTTCTGGTACAAAACACGATTACTGAAGACGTTGCCGATTTTTTTTGGATAACCAGTGTGCTGACAACGTCTGAAACCCAGCGATCATCAGGATTCCAGCATACTGAACCACCTCTTCTGAACCTGTGAGAGACCAGCAGCGATGTAAACTCCTGGTTTTTGCATCGGGCGTGAACCTTTTTTTGTTGTTGTGAAAGTAGTTTTCAACATGTTGGTGACACTGACAAGTTTCTCCATCACATTGTGTTGGCGCGTGTCAGTTTTAAGACGTTTCCTGCTTGAAAAGGTGTCGGTTTTCTCGGGTTTTTACCTCCCCCCCTTTTTCGAGCCGAGAACCGTTTCGCAATCCTTTTTTAAACCATTTCCCAGAAGTTTGAGACCAACCCTTCCGACGTGCAAAACTGGACCAGAAAAATCACATTGATCTATCTGCTCGATTCAAGTGGAAACATCAACTTTTGCTTCAAGTTGATTCTGATGCTCGTCTGTGAGTTAATATTGGTTGGGAGATGAAACAGTAGAGGGGATCTCGGCTTGGCAGCAGCAATTTGAAACTTGAGATGTCGACTTTTGCTCCATTTTCTGGTCCCCCNGTCCCCCCCCCCCCGTCATCTCTCCCCTCATGGTTTCGTTCTCTCTCTCTCTCTCTCTTTCTCTCGCTCGCTCTCTTTTAAAAAGTCATTTTCTGTGGCCCGGAACAGACTGCATCTGCTTTAATGAAGTTTTTATGTTCCTTGGTGCTGCTTGACGGCTTTGCGACTATATAGTTTCATACCAAGACGGCGTTTCAGGGGGGAGAATATAAAATACAGTAAATAGAGGAGAAAAAGAAGGATGATCAATAGAAATGAAAAGTCGATGTTCATGTATGAGATTGCTATTTGGGAATCACGCTTTTTTTGTATAAATAAGAAGTAACAGATGTCGGTTGTTTTTATTGAGTTGTGATTTGGATGTGCAGCAGTCCTTCTTATTCAGTATTATATTAATATAGATTGGAATTAGTTGATCTAATTTACAATCATTGTTTTAAGACGTTCTCAGCATGTAAGTCAGTATTCGTGATCGCGATTTTTCTTTTAAAGAGTAACAGATGTCGGTTGTTTTATTTAGTTATGATTTGGATATGCAGCATTTCGTTTGAAAATTTTAAATCCAACGAGATTATAATAATTTATTTAGTATTTATTTATTGTTAATTTAACTTTTGAAGTAACTGATATAAGATCTTGTGAATTACAATTTTCCGACAGAGAGTGATCAAGCATTTTCCTTTGTTCATATTTGCTACAATTTCCACGTTTGTGTGTCTGTCATGTGACGGACAATATTGATGGTTCTCAGCGGGGAATCCGGTCGTGTGTGTTTTCTTTACCGAACTCGATGTATCTTCACACCGTTCCACGTCCTATACGGGAAGCAGTGAGAGAAAGTCGGTTGCTAATCAATTTTTATTTGGGAACTTTTGTTTTACGTTATTTGCGCCAACTGCGAAAATCACACCAGTAGCGTTGTTGTTTTGATCAATATTGATGCGTTATAATGTGTTTACACGTACATATGTACTAATTCTGATCGTATGGTTAATTATTGTTGAATTTGATGTTATTCAGTGTCCATAATACTTATACTCGGAGCATTTAGTCATTGATTCCACCGGTAGATGGCGTTTCGTGTTTGTTTGCCCTTCTCATAGATGGCGTCCGTGGAAAGTTATTGGATTTACATAGCATATCCTGCATCTAAGAATCTTAAAGGAATCTCTAAAGAAAAGGATTCCTGTCACGGATGACTGTAGTATTGTGTGTTTTGAATGAACTAATTTGTCTTTTAGTCATGAATTCGACCGCTAGATGGTACGTTAGGCGAATACAAACCGCGAATGCGGCAGAATTTTGCGGTTCAAGTCGAATTACTACTCAAATGATCGTTGAACGTCGGAAGTTGTAGAATCAGATGCAGCGCTAAATTGAAAACACGGTTAACGATTTTACACTGCAGGTTAAAAGCTAGAGAGGAGAATTGAGAGACTAGGGCAAATCTAGTTGTAATGTTGACCGCTAGATGACAGTTTGCTTACATCAACACCAATGCACGCGTTTCTTGACAACCTGGAAAACCACTTCAAAGATTGTGATAAAAGTCGAATTAGACTGAAATTCCAACATTGAAAACCGGAGATATACCGTGTAATGTGCAAACTCTAAACTAAAACACAAGTTAACGATTTTCACTGGAAGTTTACGATACGAGATACACTGTAAATATATACGGATATGGATATATTGTACTTATGTGGATGGAGA